>CABHPQ010164285.1:0-22848 GCA_902168405.1 Peromyscus aztecus
TGCACAGATGGTCTGTGCATGAGATGGAGACTGATGCCAGTCTGCTCACATTCGGCTCAGCTGGATGGAATATAGAGTTCTTCACTCCTACCAACCCCTGTGGCCTTTGCAATAGAACTTTGTAGGTATTCCCCTGAAGATGTAGAGTCTATTTTTTCTCATGAATGTAGACTGAGTTATGATGTCCTTGGTCCAAATAGAATGAGGTATGTGGAAGTGACAGTGTCCCTGATCCAAGCTTTCAAGGTCTTGTTTGCTTTTACTTTACAGAAGATCATGAATGAGTCCAGGCTAGTCTCTGGAAGAGGAGACACCATATATATGGAGGTCCCAGTAGACCCAATCAAGTTCATTAAAAACTAGCCTCTGCCGGGCAGAGGTGGTACACACTTTTAATGCCAGTACTCTGGAGGCAGAAGTAGGTGGATCTCTGTGAGTTCGAGGCTACCCTGATCTACAAATTGAGTTTCAGGACAGCCAAGGCTGTTACACAGAGAAACCCTGTCTTGGGGAAAAAAAAGACTAGCTTCCAGTGAACTAAGCACCCCCAAAGTGAGAGACCCAAACCTGGATCAGAATAATCACCTTCCGAAACCACAGATGACCACACATGTGGGAATTAGTCATTTGTATACAAAAGAGTTGTTCAATTGACCTACATACAGATTGATGAAAAGAATAACAGATGTGTATGCTGTTAAATCACTGTGTTTGGGGAGTAGTTTGATTTGAGTAATAGCTAACTAAAAACTATGATTCCAGCCTGCATCATCTGAGACTCTCATTCCTCAGTGTTGGATAAGACTTTGGAATCTGCATTGTAAGAGTTTTAATGTTGTTGCTCATACTAGTTGTGGAAGCAATTAGCCACACTCAGTCCACTTGGAGGTTTGCCGGTGTGTTACACGCACAAGCCCTAGCAGTTCTTACCCAGCCCTTTACTACTTGTCATGGGCACTGTTTTAAAACCGTCAGTCTACTGCAGTAGTGACAGGCTTCTCTGGTGTGAGGAAGTCCTGCGGGGCGGGCAGAATGGAAGCTCGGGGAGTGCCTGCATCTGGAAATAAAAGAGCATCAATGTTTTTAGATACTCAATTTGAACTCTATTAAATGAAACACAGGCCATTTGAGAGAGGCGTTTGTTCTGGATTCAGCTGTGTTCTGTTCAGAGAATGGCCTGTGGGGACAGATCTGTCACCAGCACACAGTGTCTAGTTTAAGACAGAGAACTCCCTCCAGCCTGTTTGCGAGCTAGACGATTTTGTAATTGAAGGTAAACCTGATCTGAGCTTTGCCCGGCTCAGGAAAGAGAGCTCCTTGGCCTGGCCTTTGTGGCTGTCTGTGACTGACAGAACCTGAATTTCTGAATAAAAGCAAACCTTGCTCTATTTTAACCCCTTCCATCTGGCCCTGTGGGAGACTACAGCATGACGTCAAAGTTCCTCACATCATGTGTATCCACAGGCAAACAGCAAATAAACAAATTAAACTAGTTCACACGGCTCGTAGTCCTGTCCCAGTGGTAAGTCCGCTTCATCGTGAGTTAGTTCTCACATGAAAAGTTCTTCATATATGAGAGACTGCGAAAGACACTCCATTAAAGACTCCAGAAAAAATATCACTGTTATTTCAGCATTGATCTAGGCTCTACAGCCAATGCAATTATAATAAGAAGAAATAAATATCAATATTAGGAAGGAAAAAAATTATCATTATATACAGTTGATAATATCACATTACAAACTAAGAACTGATGAAAAAATTATTAGAAACAATAAAAAATAAAACCTCATTAAGGTTGCTTGTTATAGCAATCAATGTATAAAAATCAATAGTTACTTATCTCTAACTTTTTATTATGAAGTGTATCATACTACAAAAGCACATATGTGCATACGTAACTTAAAATATATATGCAGTTAAAATGAAGCAGCCATGAATACCTCCTGATCATCTATCATTCTCCCCTTGGAGATACCTGTTGTTAGTCATTCCTTGCCTATTTGCTTTTAGGAAGCCACAATTCCATGTATCCACCATGAATGCATTTCTAGTTTTGCTAATTTTGAGTTGCTTCTGTCATTCATCATTGTGCTTCTGAATCATCAATACTGAGCATATATCTACAGTTTATTCATTTCCTTTGCTTGATGACATCTTATGTGAATGTATACCATCATATCAAAATTCAAACACATGTTTCTGCATATACATAAAATATTTAAAATTCAAGTATATAGAATATGTACATGTTTATATGCCTATACACATTCAAAATGCACGTGCTGTTCTGTTTTCTTATGTGGTCTTCTGGATCTGTTCTTACCCCACATGCCATCAAGATTTTTACCCTTGTTTTTCTATTTAAGTTTCAGCTTTTACAGTTGGGTTTTTAATTTACTTAGAAATGCGTTTTGTATGTAGTGTGAACTGGGTATTTAGTTTCTTTTCTTTTTAATAGGGCCCAACTGTTGTCCCAGCTCTCTATATTGAAAAACCTGTCTCTCCCCACTGATTTACAGCATCCTTTCTGTAATGAAGTGTGTACCCACCACTGGGTCTATTTCTGGATTTCTGTACTGTTTCATTAGTTCATGGCTTTCTGCATCAATTCTATACTGCTGCAATGACTGTGATTTTATGGTAGACTTTGACATTTAATTCTCTTTGGGTATGTCTTAGGTATGCCTGCTTATTTGTAGTTTTACATAAGCTTTATGAGCACACACACGTGCACACACACACACACACACACACACACACACACACACATGCACACTGGGGAAGATTGACAGCTCTATCATGTGGGTGTCCCCAAGCTGCACAGATAGGTCTTCTCATTTGCTTTAATCTTATTTACTGTCTTTCAGTAAAGTTTTATAATTTTCTCCACAGATGTCTTGACACATTTTGCCAGGTATGTGGTTTTTATTGTAACTCTGAAAATGGCTTGATATCATTTATAAATTTCAGGTTTATCAGTTTATTGCTGGCATACAGAAATACAATTTATTTTGTGAATTGTTCTTAAACTATACAGCTAACAGACTTGGTTTCATGTAGATGCAATTTCAAACCTCTGCCAATTAATTAAAGGATGCACATTTTCTTCAAATCTGTGTCTATAAATATTGAGCATGTTTTTATGTTGCAAAATAACTCTGAAATGTCATGGGTCTGTATCCTGTAACCCACATTACATGTCCACAATTTAAATACAATTATGAAAAATAACTTGGCATTTAAAAAAATTGATAGCACTTCTGTTATGTTCTGTACATAAAATACCCACAACAGACTCATGTTCTAAAAGCTTAGTCTCCAGAAGGCAGTGCTTATTTTAAGAGAGTACAGGAATTTTGGGAGATGAAGACTAGCCTGAGGAAGTAGTCTTGAGGATGATTCCTGCAGTGGGACCGAGGTGGCGGCGGAGGTGGGGGGGTTGGGGGGTGGGGGGCAGTGTGGTAACCTTTCCTCTGGTCCTTTTGTGCCTCATGCATTGCTTCCTGCCTTCAATAAAATAACCTCTGCCACAAGTACCTGCTGCTATAACACTCTGCCTAAGTGCATATGGCGTCTAGCTATTCTGAATGAGCCCTCTGAAACCGTGAGTCAAACAGATTCTTTCTCACTTAAGTTGTTTATGTGAGGTATGTGAGGTCACAGCCACAGAGGTTAATTAATCTGGAGTATTGGTATCAGAGAAATAAGGTCATTGTTCTTGCCATTCTAGACAGTGCGGTTCTTAAGCTTTGGAACTGGTTTGAAGTGTGTGTATGTGGAGGTGGGGTAGTGGGTTGGGTGTGTGTGGGGCATGGGGAGTGCAGTTGGAAAAGAAAAGTATGGTAGAGAAAAGCTGGGATGCTGAAAGCAGAGTTCAATGGGTTATGTTATTAGACATTCCAGTAAGGAATGTGGACAGTAAAGATTGTGTTCTGATGGTTTCAGGTAAGAATGAGAATTCTAGAGGTCATTCGTGTTATACACTGGCACAGAATATGTCTATAACTTTCCTGTGTCCTGAAATTCCAAGTAAGGCTGAATTTAGAAGTAATAGACTAATGGTACTCAGACCCCAAATATGGTTATTAGTGGCTACTTTGAGCCAGGTTAATGGTAAGAATTGGGAAGAAAAAGCAGGGCAGAAGTTTTTGAAAAACTTGCATTTTGGCTAGAAAAGAAAGACATGCCAATTTGGAGGAATGAAAAGCATGGCTCCTGAAAAGATCAGCGTTATTAAAAAGAAGCCCAGTGCTTTTCATTAGGACAATAGGAAAGATTTCAGGAAATGGGCAGACTGTCCATCATAGGGCCAAGATTAGATGCGCTTGCAGAAGAGAATGCTGGGCACCTGCATGCACAGGGCTACCTTGGGAAGTGCTGCTCCTGTCTCAGTCCCACAGGTCCTAGAGTTTGCTGAAGCTGTGGTTCAAAGGGATCCAGATATTGGGCAAGCTTCTCAGACTTTTGCACCATGTGCATAATATTGGACTCACATGCATAAGGAATGACAGAGTTGTAGGAATTAGTGGAGGCTTCCATCAAACTATTAAAGAAAGCCCCAGGTTTCAGAATGTTGGACATGCCAGAAATGTGTTGTATCTGTTAAAGAAAGCTACAAGAAGTGAGTGTATCCAGCATCAAAACTAGAGCTTGTGGCCTACGTACAGGGCAGAGCAGCCTTACATACTTTGTGTTCACATTGTGATAACACATGCCTGGATACTGGATGTGGAGATACAAGACTTAATGCTTTTTGTCCTGATGAGTTTTGCTTTGTTCTCATCTGTTATTTCTGCATCCCAGTGGCCCCCTTTGCAATGCAATGTTTACTCTGTGATGGGTTGTCTTAGAAGTATAGAATTTGAGGCTCCCAAAAGTCTTGAGTGTTAGAAAGGAACTTGAATTTGGACTTTTGAACACTGTTGGAACTGTCATATCAGTAACTCAAAGATGGACTAAATAAATGTAGTTTGCATTATGAGGTGGCTATGAGCTTTGAGTGGTCAAAGGGTGATGCTGAGGTTGAAATATGTAATTGTCTCTAACAGGCTCATACCAGTGTTTGGCCTCAGACTGGTGGTGCTACTTCAGGAGGAAGTGGACATTCTGGGAGGTGGGGCCTCACGGGGAGATGAATGTCAGTGGGGAGGTCTTTGAAAATTACAGCAGGTGCTTAGCCAGCTCCTCTTTCTCTGCTTCTTGGTTGCTATGATGTGAGCTTCTCTGTTCTTCCACAGCCGTCAACAGGATGAAATAACATTTCTGAAACGTAATCAAAATAAATCCCTCTTCCTATAAGTATTTCTGTCTGGCTTGTAGTCACAACTATAAGAAAAGCAACTAGTAACCAACAAACACATCAGAAAGCATAACACAGAAAGAAATTAAACTGAAATTCAGAATATAATGATGAAAATGCTATGTATCAAAATGCATGGGATAGCTCACACAGTACTCCAGGAGAAATTATGTAAATATTCTATGAAGAGTTCACTAAATTTTATATTAGAAAAGGCTGAAGTTTAATGAGCTGAGAGCCAAAGTTAAGAATTTAAAAGAAAGAACAAATAAAAATGTGAGGAGATAATAGAATTAAGATCAAAACTAAAGAAGCAGAATATACATATATGATAAAGAAGATCAACATGCTTAAATCTTGGTTCTTGGAAGTGGCTCCAAAAAATGATAAGCTGCACACATATGCAAACCAAACAATTTAGAAATGAAAAAGGATCAAATTGCAGATAAAAACATAGCAAGAGACTAAATAGATGACCTAGTTCTAATATTAAAACTTTCTGATGGGTATAGAAAACATATCTCAACAGAACTGGCTTAATGAAAAGAAGAAATAGTCTTTCCACCAAGCAAAACACATAGATCTGGGCAGTTGTATAAGTGATTTTTAAAAAAAGTGTGTGTGTGTGTGTGTGTGTGTGTGTGTGTGTGTGTGTGTGTGTGTAGGGGGGGCATGTCTCACAGTCTTCTCGCTTCTGCCTTGTAAGCCTTAAGATTACAAGTATGTGCACCATGTTTAGCTGCAGGTGAATTTTTACAATTTTTTACATGTGCATGTATATATTATGGTAGATACAAATGTATTTGTGTTCATATATGTATGGGCACATGTATGTGCTGGTGTGTATGAATGTAAGTGCTTGTGTGTGTGTGTGTGTAGCACAGTAAACATAGACCACTTTATTTACTGAGGCAGATTCTCTTGCTGAATCTAGAGCACATCCATTTGACTACTCTAGCTTGCCCTAGTGACTCCCTATCTTTGCTTCCGGGGCACTGGGATTATAGGTGGGCTACTGTGTCTGCCCAAATTTTAATGTGGGTGCCGGGGATCTGAACCTGGTCCTCACATATGCTTGGCAAAATCTTTATCTACTGGGTTGTTTCCAGCCACAAAGACTTAGAAATTTTCCTCCACCTTTTTATTCAAAATAGATGCTTTTCTCATACAATGCATCCTGATTACAGTTTTCCCTCCCTCTTCTCCTCCCAGTTCCTCCCCACCTCCCCTTCCATCCAGATTCACTCCCATTCTGTATCTCATCAGAAAAGAACAGGCTTCTAAGAGATAACAACAAAACGAAACATAATAAGATAAAACAACAACAACATCATCAACAACAACAAATCACATAGAAGTTGTGCAAGGCAACCCAACAGAAGGAAAAGAGCCCAAGACAAGGCACAAGAGTCAGAGACCTTGTTCACATACAAACCTGAGTCCCATAAAAACTCCGAACTGAAAGCCATGATGTATGTGCAGAGGACCTGGCGCAGACCAGAGCATGCCCTGTGCTTAGTGCTTCAGTCTCTGTGAGTTCATATGGGCTTTGCTCAGGTGATTTAGAAGTCCTTGTTCTAGTGACCCCATCTCCTGTCTCTGGTTCTTACACCCTTTCCACATCCTCTTCCTCAAATTCTTAAATAAGAAAAAAGTTAACACCATCAAAAGTCCTTTAGACCACAAAACACTATACTACTCACAACTTGATTGTTAATACTAAAACAATCATAATTCCAAAATTTAACAGAGGTAATAAAAGAGGAGTAAATTGTAGCTCAATCGGTTTGTGAACTTAGGACAACAACACAAAATTGTTGGCAGTTTGGGTCCATACGATATATCAAGATGCTATACATAGTGTAAAAATGGTTATATCCCTGGAATTCAAGGTTGGTTTAATGTTTGAAATTTCATTGATGAATTTATCACATTAATAATTCAAAGGAGAGTTTAATCCTGAGAACCCATGGTGGAAGAAGAGAACCGTCTCCTGGGAGTTGTCTCCCGTCTTCCCCCATGTGAACCATGGCATGTGTGCACCTGCATTCATGTACACGTTGTACACCTCCCTCTCCACAATAATAATAAATAAAATTGAAATTTCAAAGAGCAAATACAAGATAATAATTCAAAATATTTAGAGAAATCATTTGATGGAACTTAAAGTCCATTTTTCATAAATTCCAAGTGAATTAACAAAAAGAAATGTTTTTCCTAAATTGTACAGAGGTTTAATTTATAAAAGTTTAATAATAATTGGTGTTCTTCATTCTCCTAAATAATGAACAAGTTTTCAAAGACTTTAATTTCAACTTCCTACAAATAGTTTGTTGTTTGTTTTTGTTTTTGTTTTTGAGACAGAGTTTCTCTGTGTAGCTTTGGCACCTTTCCTGGAACTCACTCTGTAGCCCAGGCAATCGGTAAGCTTCCAATGTTTCTGTTGAGAAATTAACTTTCAGTTTTATTGTTGCTCCTGAGAACTTTTACCTACCATTTTTTCCAGTTGCTTTGAAGATTTTCTTGCCTTTGTAGCATTTTTATGATGCATACAATGCTTCCTTTTCTTTTCTTTCCTTTTCTTTCTGCTTCCTTCTGTTTGTGGTCTCTTGAACCTATTGATGGATGGCTCTCACATGTTTTGGGAAGCTCTCAGCCATTATCTCTTCAAATATTATTATCTTTCAAGAGAACATGTTGCCTCTTGAGATTGCAGTCAAATACAGATTAGACTCATACAATTTTCAATATGTTCTACAATATAGTGATTAATATTATGCATTGCTATTAAGAATTAAGTGATGCTTGGATAGCTGGACATGCCTGTGTAGAAGTCTCTGGAAGAGATTGGCATTTGAATTGTTAGATTAAGTGAAGATCTGTCATCATCTATGTGGTCAGACATCTATTATCTGACTATTGATGGCCAAGTAGGAAAAAAACCCCAACTATTTGTTTTCACACTTTCTGAAACCAGGGCTTGCATAGTGTTTCCTTATGCTGGACTTGAACTTAGAATCCTGCCATCCTCCAGTTCTCGGCCCTTTTGACTCAAATTAAATTGCATCGCTGGCCTTCTTAGTGTGTTAGTTTCCTTCCTATTGCTGTGATAAAGACACCATGACCCAAAGCTCTAGGCAGGAATCTAGAGGCAGGAGCTGTGAAGGAACCCTGCATGCTGGCTTGCTCCCCATGTCTTGCTCTGTTTGCTTTCTTATACAACTCAGGCCACCTGCTCAGGGGAAAAAGGCTAGCACCACCCACAGTGGGTTGGGTGCTCCCACATTAATTTTCATTCATCAATCAAAAGAATGCCCCACAGACATGCCCACAGGCCAGTCTTATAGAGGTGTTTTCTTAACCAAGGTTCCCTCTTCCCAGATGACTGTGATTTGTGTCAAGCTGACACAAAAGTAACCAGCACACTTAGACCGCAGATGGTGTTGTTTCATGGCACTTATTGGTCTTCATAATCACATGTACTATTTTTCACAATAAATCTGTATATACAAACATGAGGATTTGTGGGAATAAGATTTAAATAAAATAACCCTATCACTCAATTACACACACACACACACACACACACACACACACACACACACACACATTTTCTTAGTCCTATTGTTTTTTCTTTACTTTTTTATTAAGAAATTTTTTATTCATTTTACACACCAACCACAGATCCCCCTCTCATCCCTCCTCCTGCTCTCCCCATCAACCTCTCCCTCTTCCTGACATATCCTCATTCCCTCCTCCAGAAGGGTAAGGCCTCCCATGGGGAGTCAGCAAAGCCTGGTACATTCAGCTGAGGCAGGACCAAGCCCCTCCCCCTGCATCAAGGCTGTGTAAGGTGTCCCACCATAGGTAGTGGGCTCCAAAAAGTGATCCCACTGCCAGGGGCCCCTTAAACAGACCAAGCTACACAGCTGTCTCCCGTACGCAGAGGGCCTAGCCTGGTCCTATGCAGGCTCCACAGCTGTTGGTCTAAAGTTCGTGAGTTCCCATGAGATTGGTTCAGATCTACAGAGACTGCTTATTCTTGTCAAGCTCTCCCAGAACGGATCCGACTTCTGAGACTGGAGGTGAGTCAGAGGGTTAACGTGTGGAGAATGTGATCCCATAGGTCCTGAGGCAAGGTGCTGACAAAATGGGGAACGTTCAGCAGGCAGAGAAGCTGTGTAAAGACTGGTCTTTGTTGTTGGTCACCCCATTAACTATCACATCCTTCTGAATTGACCACTTGGTCCAGTCAGAGCTGGCCTCCTATAGGTATTCTAAAGACAGAACCTTAATGAATTTTAATTGCAGCATTAGAATTTTCATTTTATACTTTAATAAATAGTTTCTAATCCCCCAGTTCTCCATCTTGTCTTTAATTTCCTAGTGGTTACATACAGTTTGTTGACCATCTGTGTCTGATAACCCCAACATTTGAATCTCTCATTAGTCTGTCAGGGAAACATCAATGCTAAGGACTAGGCTCATCTTGGGGACCTTTGTTGTCCCCATGTGATACTTTGATAATTCTTTTAGCCTCTTGGATGAAGGTTGATCCAATTTAGCTATTCCTTCTGACATGCAATCTGGGAGATTTGCAGTATTCTGCTTTCCTACCAAATGCATTTATTACTTTAATGATTAAAATTTCCACATTAAAAAAATAAGGAAGACCTGTGTGTATTGACATAGAAAGCTTTCTAGGCAGGATTGCAAAATAAGTTATAGAATAATAGGCATATAGTAATATTAATATCACCAATATTTATATGGGAGCTATGTGCCAAGAACTCTTCTAGGGGCTTTATTTATTTACTTTTGGTGTGTGTGTGTGTGTGTGTGTGTGTGTGTGTGTGTGTGTGCAAAGTCAAAGTCACAATGCCTGCATGTACATGTATTTGGAGGTTCAAATGATGTTTGGTATCTTCCTTGATTGTTCTCTACCTTTCTTTATGAGACAGAGTCTCTCACTGAGCCTGGAGCTCATCACTTCATCTAGGCTGCCTTGCCAATCTGCTTTAGGGATCCACTTGCCTGTTTCTCCCCTAGGACTGATGTTAGGATGTGCACTGCCAAAATGGAGTGTCAACTCCATAGGGTCATATCCCTCTTGATGGTTTGGAAGCATTTAAAAATGGGCATTGTTTTTGAGACACCTTAGCAAAATCACGCATTTTCAAAAGATACTCTTGGAAGCATGTTGGCAAAATTTATTCAAATGTATTTTGCTATACTAAACTCAAGATCATTGATTGTGAATTTTTTTAATTGTAGAATTGTTTTTAAAGTATTATTTCTATTCAATGAATGGACACCTGGAAACTCTGATCTAGAGAGAATGTGTTCATCCATAAATGGTCAGAATTTATAAGGTACTAGGTTCTTATGTTTGTGTAGCAGGCACTTTATCAACTCAGCCATCTCCCCAGACCCATCTGAGAGTTTTAAATATGCTAAGTAAGTTGCCTCTCAAAGAACCTCAGGAGGTAATTATTGTTATTAGCTCTACTTTAAAGATGGGAGAAGACAAAGGAGTTAATGAACTTACAGACAGTGGCCTTCCTAGTATAAACTAGGCATAGGAGTTAGTGTCGACTATCTGACTACAGAACCCATGTAATAAACAACTCTTTTCTTTACACATGGCAGATAGCACACCACACCAAAATTGGTCCAAAGAACACAACTAGCCATATGAATAGTTTCTTACTGGCTTTGGGGATGATTCTGATTTTACTTCTTATTCTGTATCTGTGTTGTTCAATATGTTAATCACTAGACTTATATGTATTTGGATTTAAGTTAATTAAAATTATATAAAGACGAAAATCAGTCCGTTGGGCAGTTTCATCTCAAGTGCACTCTGTAGCCACAGGTGGCTAATGACAACATCATTGAACAGGGGAGATAGGCATATTTTCATTCTACAGGTTTTATTGGGCACGTGTGCTCTGTAGAGCTCTATAAAGGTTGAATTTTTTATAATAGGTATGCATTCATGATTTACTTTGGAATTAAAGAGAAAGGATAAATGACAGAATGAAAGCTCTTCACTCACAGTTCCTTATCGCCATTACTGAGCCACATCTTTTATCCATCCTTCTGAGCTAGTCAAGGAGTCTCTGTTCCCTCACAGTTATTCTTTATGGTACTTAAAAAACAACACAATACTTTAGCCAGTGAAAGCTCCTTAAAAGCCATTATGAGCTTCCTGGAAAATGGAATGGCAACTCCATAGGGTTATATCCCTTTTGACTGTTTGGAATGATTTAAAAATGGGCATTGTTTTTGCAACACCTTAGCAAAATCATGCATTTTCAAAAGAAGCATGTTGGTAAATATTCAAATTTATTTTGCTTTACTAAACTCAAGATCATTGATTGTGAATTTTTTAAATTGTAGAACTGTTTCAAAAGTGCTATTTCTACTCAATGAATGGAATCCTAGAAATTCTGATCTAGAAATATTGTGTTCATCCATAAATGGCCAGAATGCTCCAACTTCAACTTTATCCTATTTTCCTTAAAAAAAATGTACATTTATTTTATGTGTGCACACTTTGCCTGCATGTATGTCTATGTACTACATATGTGCAGTGTGCTTGCAGAGTTTAGAAGAGGTCTCCTGGAGCTGGAGTTACAGATGGCTGTGGGCCACTATGTGGGTGCTGGGAACTGAACTCAGGTCCTCTGGAAGAGCAAGCAGTGCTCTTAACCACTCAGCCACCTCTCCAGACTCCTCACTTTTATTTTTGAAGTCCTCTGACAGCTGAAAATATTTAATACTGACTTGACTAAACTTCTTATGTTTAAGATTTATTTGATTTTTATGTGTCTTTGTGTAGATATGTGCATGTGAGTGCAGGGGCCCAGAGAGACCAGAAGAGGGTGTCAATCACCTGGAGCTGGACTTACAGGTGGTTGTGAGCCACCTGATGTGAGTGCTGGGAGTAGAACTCAGGTCCTCCACAGAGTAGTGTGTGCTGTTAAGCCCTGACTTCTAATCATTGAAGTTCTTCTCCATGGAATGAGAGTGGACTGACCTGGCTCCTACAGGTATTGGAACTAGAACAAGTTGGAGAGAAGCAACTGAATTAGCAAATTTGTGTCCAGCAACAACATGAAATGATGTTTAATCTGACTGGCAATGGTTCCAAGCAGCACCAGACTCAGAGTTGAATTTAAAGCACCCAGGGTGCTGGCCTGTTTATTGGAAAAGGAGTCTAATAGGATGACCACAGATTTGGAAATCTTGTGGCTCTTGTGTGCTCATTCCTCAGCTTAGGCACAATGTCAAAACAACACCTCATCAATGGCTTGTTGCTCTATTTTCATGGAGTCACTTTCTCTGGAGACCAATGGTGGCTCTGCTCTGCATTGTTCCTGCTGGATCATAATCCAGGAAGAACAGTCTCTATGTGGGACATCGTTGGTCTTGAAGCAACCAGGAGAGGGAAATGTAGCTGAGACACATAGCACCTGTGAAGTTTCTCCTTTAACACAGCACATGCGCCTCACTTCCATTCACATTTCTGTGTGTAAGGATGGTCACATGGCCAAATCTGATGCCAATGAGGTGGGAACCACCATCCTTCTGTCAGGATGGGCAGCATATGCTTGATGGCAATAATCATACCTACCACATAAATCAGTAAAAAAAATCCCAGTGTGGACTGAAGATGGGTTCTGATGGAGGCACAAAGGGAATCAGATGCTGCCTTCCTCCTCCCTCCTTTTTTCCTTCCTTCCTTCCTTCCTTCCTTCCTTCCTTCCTTCCTTCCTTCCTTCCTTCCTTCCTTCCTTCCTTCCTTCCTTCCTTATGTTTGCTTTTCTTTCTTCACTTCCAGTGAAGAAAGTGTATCCAGTTTTAAGACCCGAGTTTAGGCCTCAAGGATTAATGTGAACTTTGTTCTAGACAAACACTCACCTGAGTGATGGAAAAGAAGAAAGAGAACATGAATTTACAATTAGCCATGCCAGGATGGGTAATGGGAAATGCCAAGTTTTCTGAGGACACAAAGGAAAACCATTTAACCCAGAACTTTAGGGAGGTATGAGTTTCATGGGAGAGATCCCAGGAAATCCCTTAACCTCAGACTTGGAGTTAGCAAGGCAGGAAGGTCCTGATGGAGGTCACAGAATTTGCAAAGGAATAGGTCTGCCTGAAGACTACCAGTCTGGTAGGGATGAAAGTTGAACTGGAAAAAGATGACTAAAAAGGATGAAGATGAGTGAGGTCTTAAGCAGTGACATCATGAGGACGCCTTTCATAAGGCTTGTCTGGTACTGACTTGGGGCCAGCCTAGCACCTTCAGAGAAATGACTGTGAGCACTGTATGGAACCAAGTCTGGTGGAAAAGACTTACAGCATAGAGAAAGGACTGAAATATATATGTTTTTTCGAGACAGGGTTTCTCATCCTGGATCTCGCTCTGTAGACCAGGCTGGCCTCAAACTCATAGAGATCCACCTGGCTCTGCCTCCTGAGTGCTGGGATTAAAGGTGTGTGCCACCACCACCTGGCCTGAAATTTATGATTTTTTGCACTGACTACTTTTTTGAAAGATGGTCGATTGAGCATAAGCGCTGGCTTTTTATCCTGAAATATCACACAAAGGATACCGAGAGATCCAGGATGGAGGTGGATGTGGACAGGGGAGGGGATAAGACAACACCAAAGTTGTTGGCAAGACCACAGGAACAATAAACAGCTGAGAAAACACAATAAAGCTAAAGTGTAAGTACATTGCTTCTGTTCTCCCCGCCCCCTTCTCCCGCCTCTCTTGGCACCAGTAAGAAGGCAGCCACATGTAAACCAGGAAAGAACTGCAGCCAGAAACTGGCCACACTGGCACCCTCAACTGGGACTCCAAGCCGACACATGGTGAGAAATATTTATTTGTCATTAAAACAAACCTGTTTCTAGTATTTTGTTCTAGTAGTCGATCTGACTAAGATATCCAATATAAGAGGAAAGTGTTGTGAACATAGGATAATATTGAATAAAGTTGAACATAGAATATTTTCAGACATTCATAAATCTCAGAGAATGGACTTTTTGTATTTTTGCCTTTCAATAATGGAGTATATGCTTCTTTAAAAAAAATATAGTAAATAGGGTACTGCAAGTTGGGGGTTAGAATAGCATGGAGTCAGAAGGATCACAGCATCATGAGGATGGAGAAGACGGTATCGTGGAGACAGACCTCAGTTTCAAGTCCAGAGGGTAAACAGTCCATGATACCTTAATGACTTCAAGCACATTTATATGCCTAGGGAAGAGTTTGCTGAATTTATTATGAAGCATTAAGAGCAAGTACATGAACTGACCAGGAAGTTATAAATTCAGAGGTAAACAAAATGAAGAGGAAAGAAATGTTCTCACAGTACACTTTGGGGCTCAGCTAAGACAACAGTTAGCTGTGGGGATGATCTACAACCCCAAGTCAGTGCCACCGTATTGGTGGATGAAATGGTTGACAGAGGTTTGCAAATACTTTGTAAAGAGCCAGATAACTGTTCCAGGTTGGAGGCCACATGGCTCCTGTTGAGACCCCTTTCCTGTGGTCATAGCCATTGCACAAACAAGTAGGCGTGGCTACTCCTCAATATCTCTTTTATAAAACGTGCATGTGACCCTTATCGGTGACTCCCCAGATAGGAATGTGTGCTCGAAAGAAGGAAGTGAGGGAACTAAAATTTCACATTGCACATGGGGGAAGCAGGAGTTAATGCCTGTGATAGAAACAAACAAAACCCAAAGTAATGATCTAAGCATATTTGTCAAGATATGGAGATGAATACTAATGCAAATGGTGACAGTGGGAGTTTGCAGTTTGCTGCATGAACACAAACTTTGTGGGCGTTTTATGTCTTTAACCCAAGTCTTGTAGAAGTTGTATAATAACTAAATTAAAAATTTGTGTGGGCAGCACACAACTGTTTGTTTAGATGATTAAGAAACAGGAGGTCACTGAATGTACTGGAGGAGGACAGGGAAAGGCACTCAAACATAGGCTGAGTTTTCCCTCCCTTCTTCTGACTCCAGGTGGAGGCTCAGACACGTAGGCAGATGCATAAATGGAGGCTTTGTACCTGGCAGTTGATCATAATGATGATGATGATGATGATGATAATGATGGTGATGATGATGGTGGTGGTGGTGGTGGTGATGATGTTGATAGACAGACCTGATGCTAACTCCTCACTGCTGGGCTTGAATCAGTGGTATCCTGGTGATTAACGCAAACCCCACCCAAGACACTGGTGTATGGGGTGGGTATTGTAGGTCAGGTTTCCCAAAAGCCATGATAGTGTGTCCAGGTAGGTGGTGTTCATGTCGGGCTGGGAGGTCCCTTCAGAGCAGCGTTGGGTAGCCCAGAGACAGCATGGTGCATTGGGTAAGCAGGCTGTTAGCAAAGGGAGGGTGTTAGGCCCACACCTGAGCTGGGCTCAGACAAGAACATCAGGGCTGTTGAAGAGATTTGTGGGTCTTAAGTCCTCCCAAGGCTCTGAATCACAGCAGAGGGCTCACAGCAAATTAATGAAGCTCATTTTGACTGGAACCATCGTTTGTGAATCATCATGTCTGTGCTCATTAAATAAATTGTCAGTGTCTTCCCAGGCATTATGGATGCATTAGAAATTAGGGCTGTTCATAAATAATGTTTCTGCTTGTGTTTAAAGGGAACGGAGATCAGGGAGGAGGGGGAGAGACAGAGAGGAGGAGGAAGAGAAGGAGGAGGGTGGGGAGGGAGCTGGAGGCCACAGCTTCCATGCTGGGAAGAGGCAGGAGCACAGGGTCCACCCGAGGAAAGTGTGGTGTGAGGTCGGCACTGCCTCCAGGCAGGACCTCTTAGCTCTGGATATGTCTTCTTTCATTAAGTGGAAAAGGACACCAATAAGATGAACCTAAAACCCTATGCTCATCTCCATTAGCCTCTTCTCTACAGCTCCGAGCTAGCGGTTTTGGGGTGATGGCAGGTGTAGAATTTCCTCTTGTAGCTCTTTTTGAAGTCATTGGCTTATCCTCAGCAGCCTGTGAGTCATGGTTAGCCTGTTAGGCATGACTGGCACCGCCTAACTATATTCTCCAAGGCCCCTTTTTAAAAAAAGATCCGTCAATCTGTCTGTCTGTCTGGTCTTGGTGAGTGTATGTGCACGTAAGTGTACAGCTTTTGAATGAATGCAGAGGCAACCACTCTTGAGCACAGACCCATCTCTCTAGTACTCCCCCACTTCTTGCTAGGACCTATGAAGTAATAGCACCAATTGGCTGGTCTACTCTGTGGCTCTCTTGTGGCACGGCAGCCTCTCAAGGCAGATTCACTCTAGGAGCTGCCATTGATGAGGGTTGCACACATTTTACCTAGCTAGCTTCACTGAAATCTCTCTAAGCTCTTCCTCTTCAGTGCCCATAGAACAAGTATCAGGGGAATTCTGGGAGCCATAGGCCAAGGAGGAGAAATGGTTTATTTTCCTTTTCAGGATGCAGGCATGGGGATGGCAAGGCTGGTAGAGCACTTTGCATGTCGTCAGTCATTCACACATGTAACTTCCCAGGGGCTACTGAGCACATACTCTGTGCCCAAGTGCCCGCTTAATCCTGTGCTGCCAAGACACCTGTGCTTATGAAGTTCACAGCCAGGATGCACCTGTGAATGAATATATATATATATATATATATATATATATATATATATATATGAGAGAGAGAGAGCTAGGATGCATTTGTGAATGTGTGTATACATATATATGGTTCTAGAATGCATTTGTGAATGTGTGTGTGTGTGTGTGTGTGTGTGTGCACACATGTGTACATGTGTGCATACATGTTTTGGGTGCAGCAGAAAACAGCCAAGCAGACGAGTAGGTCAGGTGAATTTAAATGGTGACGGCTCAGTGAAGAAGATAACATAGGCAGAGTGACAGGATGGCTGCAGAGGGTGAGCAGGCAGTACTGTCCCATCTGAAGGGGGACACTTTGAGTGACTGGTGACTGTTGAAGGAAGTGCCAGCTAAGGAAGACCCTGGAGTAGAGAGCTAGTGCAGATACTGGGGAGGGAGGGGACCCCATGACTTGACCTGTATACTTTCAAGAGCTGGTCTGCTTGCTAATTGGAGAGTGAACATCAAAGCTGAGCTGGGATCCTTCCTGTGGTGATCCTAGCAGGACTGAGCTGTCTCCACTTTCCCATCTTTCCAAGTAAAATCCTGTCCTCCACAAGGTGTAGTCTGGTAAAGTTTGGGGGAAGAACGTCATCTCCCAAACAAGTTCTCCCCATGCTCACTAAGCCACTGGGTGATGGCCATCCTAAGGCTGATTACTCGTAATCATTCCCCCACCCCTCACTGGTGGGGGAAGGCAAAGCATTCAGACTAAGCAGCAGACGTTTGGGCCGGGACAGAGGGCTACAGTGCTGTGCCTCGTGGTTTACCATGTTAAAATGCGGATTCCCAGTGAGCAGATCTCTGACAGGGCTTGTCTTGTCTAACTAACTCCCGTGTGACCTCACTTCTGTTGGTTCATGGACCACCTTCTGAATGGGACAAGGTTATTTACCCTCAGACGTCTTTGGCACAAGCCTTGTCTTGAGCTGGAGACAACTGAGAAATGACAGACATTAAGGGGACACTCTGCCATCTTCCTAATTGCCCACAAGCAGAGCATACATTCTCCTTTGTGGAAGTGGCATAAATGTGCCTTCCTCTTTTGTCCTAGCATGAGGCAGGTGACTCTTGTCACTTGGGATGGAGGGCTGGCACTAAGTCGGTGTAAAACAAACTTATCAAATGACACCTCTCTGCCATTAGTTTCCCCATAGATTTTCCTTCCCACAATCCACTGTCCCTAAAAACCCGAATCTCTTTCCATTTTCTAGTTAGTTCTTTATAATTGAGTGCCCTTTGTTAAAATGGTATTTATGCCTCCAAGTCTAATTGTTTTTTTTAAGTTTTCTATTTCTTCTCTTTGAAGCCCCCACAAAATTAAAGTGTTAACATTAAACAATTTGGTATGCTTTTCTTTTACTAATTTTTGTTCCTTTAGTTCACAGAACGTTATAGGGTAGAAGGCAAGCTTTTGCTTCCCTCCAGCTCATTCATTCTGAAGTCAGTTGGTTACTAGATTCATGCTTAAGAAGATGAAAGAATTTTCCAAGGAAGCTGACAAGTCATATTTTTTAATGAGTTTTTGGAAATTTAGACACTCCAAAATCTGATATTCCTGATCTCCAGCCAATAGTATGCTGGCAAATGTTTAAAACCGGTCTGAGAACAAATGTCCTGATTTGTGGGACTGGTTGGTTGTTGTGTGGTAAATCTCTCAACAGGGTGACTTGCAGCGCCCAACATGAGGTTGTTTAATGCAGACACAAATAAAATGCATGCAAAAGATAACCCCAGAAACACAGAAAATAGTAAAACATAGCCAACTAATTAAGAATTTGGTATTTATTACTTTTGTCTTTTAAAAAATATTCTTTGAAAATTTCATAGATGTGTACAATATATCTTGATATATCCATCCCCCACACCCTCCTCCCTATTCCTCCTCACTCCCCCAACACATCAGTTTCATGCCCTTTAAAAAAATAACCCACAGAATCCACAGATGCCTTAGCAGGCATCTGTCTTAGCCTCCCTGATTCTAGAACCATAGGTGTGCTCAGCCCTGGCCACTTTATCTATCTATCTATCTATCTATCTATCTATCTATCTATCTATCTATCTCATTCTATCTGAGATAGCCACTTTTGTTGTTGTTGTTCTGTGGGTGTTTCTTACTAGGGCCTCTTTCTTATTTCATAGGTTCATTATCATTTTCTTTTCATTCAGTCTCTTTATTCAATATCCTTTTCATCCTTCCTATTTGACTCAGGTTATATCTTTGGGACAATGGAAGGCTTCTCAGATGTTTGATGGCTTTTGTCCACTGGTATTTAAGAATAGGGGATTTCTTGGGGTCCCAGGCCCTCTTGATACATCTACAACACAATCCCTATGCCTTAGGCTCAGAAAAGATCATGGAAGAGGGGACAGGAAGATTCTAAGAGCCAGAGGACCAGGATGTCTGCACTGAGATCGTATCTTCTATATATGACAGGGAAGAGGCAGCCATGGGAATCTCAACTATATGGGTACCTAAACAAGATCTGAAAAGTGATCACATGCATACACACTCCCCCTTCTCTCAATGGGATACCGGTGAGATGTTGTGTCTGTGGCTCTGTGTGCGGAGTGGACTTGACTGCAGTAGGGAAGTCTCCTTTACTGGGGACTTAGTTCTCAGTGTCTACATGTTTGTTTTACTTGCTGTGCCAACCAGTGAGACGAGTGTCAACCTGGTGCTCAGTATCCTCAGCCAGGCTTCTGCCTTCTGGTAGCTCTGCCTGAGAAGAGGCTCATGACTAAGTATGTGGTCCCTGAGTCCTCTGTTCCCTGCAGCTGCCCTCTCCTCTCCTGTGGGCCCTCAATCCAGATGTTCTTTGAGGAAATCTTGTAGAGAGCAAACTTCCTGCTTTCTGCTGTGGTGGAGATGGAGGTGTAGGGAATCTCAACAGTTCCCTGTTTTAAGTCTCCTCAGTCCATCTCTCTGCTTTGTCCCACTTCTACTGCAACAGTAGTTGGTGCCTCCAGGTCTGGCCTGGCAGGCATTCTGTGGGCACATCAGTGGCTGTCAACTTACTTTGCTGCCCGCTGCTGGCATCCTCTCTGTCCTTCTCATTTCCCGCTCATGTGATTCTTTTACAGCTCTGAATGGTGGCTAAGACCTAAGATACCTCTCTCTGTAGCAATTCAGTCTTAACTAGTGTAAGGGGAAGTAGGGCTGGTTGATCAAGCAGACAATCTAATGTGGTTTTGATCTTTTTATACAGAATAAGTAATGTCACATTGCCATAGATGTCCCTAGAAGTGGGGATAGGAGTCTCTGGTTGACCTCTGGCTTGGAAGGATGGTCGCCAGCTCTCCCCTGACAAGCCCAGATGTCTCCCTGGGCTCAGTTCACAGCCTGAAGCTTTCCTCAATTCATTCCCTCAGCACTTGGCTGACTCTGCCTTCCCATTTCATTGCCATTCTGTTTAACCACTGAGCTGATGTGAGAACAGCTCATCTTTCTGACTGATCTTCTTTAGCACTGCAAAGGTATACCCCTGGTGCATGATAGAAAATTGAATGAGGCTTTTTTTTTTTCTAGTTCATGGCTTTCTAGTCCAGACCTGGGTGATTTACTCGACACTATTGTTCATCACATATCTTTTTGCTAAGATCCATGTCATTTAAATAATGTTTTCATTATGTATATTCATTGCACATGTAGTTACATAAGGACAGTCCATCCAATTATATTGTATGAAATTTCATACTTATACATTGCATGTTGAGCATATTACTCTGTATCCTCCTGCCTCTCCTTTTTCACTCTCTTACTAGTCTCCTTTGTTCCTGTAAACAGATTTGCCTCTACATTCATGTCATATATATATATATATATATATATATATATATATATATATGTAAACAGAAGTTTCTATCCCACCAGCAACTCCCAAATACCCAGCAGCCACTTCCCAAATAATTGACTCAGAAGCTTAATATTACTTATAAATTCCCAGCCAGTAGCTCAGGCTTATTACTAACTAGCTCTTACACTTAAATTAACCCATAATTCTTGTCTATGCTCAGCCATGTGGCTTGGTACCTTTTCTCAGTATGGTATTCTCATCTTGCTTCCTCTGCATCTGGCTGGCGACTCCTGACTCCACCCTTCCTCTTCCTGGCATTCTTAGTTTGGTCACCCCAACTATACTTCCTGCCTGGCTACTGGTCAATCAGTGTTTTATTAGACCAATGTTAGTGACAAATCTTTACAGTGTACAAGAGAATTATTCCACAGCATATATTATATTAATGTGTGTATATGATTTTATGTATGCATGTAAACTCTAGAAACCATAAATGAGAGAAAGCATATAATATTTGTTTTTCATAAGATTGGTTTAATTTACTTAATATGATTATTTCCAGTTGCATCAATTTTACTGATCATTCACTCTTCTTTATGGCTGAATATATAAACACACACACACACACACACACACACACACACACCATATTCTTATCTATTCATCTATACTTGGACATCAAGGTTGGTCCCACAACTTAGCTATTGTGAAAAGTGCTTAAATAAACATTGATGTGGCACGATCTTTCTAAATTAGAACACTATCATTTAAATCTTACCTTACTTGAGCTCTTTAATCTCTTATCCTTCCAACATGTTCTACGGGAGGCAATGCTTTGCCCATTTGACCTGTAAAGAATGGAAGTTCAGACCGGTCATATCATAAGGACACATGCCTTGTGAGTGGCAGACCCAAGATTTGAACCCGGGCTGCTTAAACTACAATGTCCACGCTTTGCCCTTCATGCCACCCTGCCTGTCACTCTCTGTTTTACATTCTGCCTGTCATAGCTCAGCCGTTGTCTTCTGATTGCTTTCGTCAGTGAGCAAAGGGAAGTACATATTTTATCCATCTAGGACTTAGTAAGTTTCAGCCCTACGTGCCAGCATCTCTCTAAACTAAGACAGGCTCACAAACTACATGATGAGACAAGGCTGCCACAACCAAGTGCCATACAGAGAGAGCGCACAGCAGGAGCTGGTGGAGTCATTTCGAATGGTACAAGGAGCAGCTTATGAAATGGAGAAATTGGGATGGATCTTGGGTGCACTTCTGAAGAATGAGATCTATTAGAACAGTTCTCCTGGTGAGTTTGGGCATGGAAAGCACATTGTTGGAGTTATTTAAAAATGAACTATGGAAGCTCTTTGGGGACCAATCCTTTGCTGATGGGGGGGGTGGACAGGATACCTTAATAGGTCATTTTAGTCTGTGATTTCAGTAAAAACCACTGTTCTCATGGTACATTGAGATTTTTTGATGAGTCTCAATTTCTAAGCACAAGAAGTTTCTGGGCTGAACTGAAGGTGAGTGATGTGCTGCAGGCTTTGGATGACAGGGGAGCTTCCCTTGTGGATTTGTTTCTCTGCATTCTTCCTTGAGGTTCTTGTGGGCAGCGGGGAGGAGCCTGTGTCCTGCCCACAGTCCCTTCTGTTTGGCAGTGCTGCAGAAGCAGAGCCCATCCCCACCTGACTTCAAATGGTGTCACTTGAATACATGTCTGTGGTCCCCAGCCAAGGCCCCAAGGCAGCTGGGAACTGTGACATATGCTAAATTGTCTGGTTCCCAAGGAGCCTGAGCAGGCCCGCTGAGAGGCCCATAAAATCCTGCCTGCAATTCCGTGCCTCCATATGCTCCGCGAGGTGTTTGCTCGGATTCGGGCTGGTGGGTACAGAGGGAGCCCGGCTAATGGCGTTGTTTGCTGAGTTAATTGTTCTGTTTGATCTGAGGCTCTTCCAGGACGCACAGGGAAATGAGGTGTTTGGTCAGGGTTTTCTTCGGGAGCAAAGTTTACCTCATAACTTGGAAAGGAGAAGAAAATTAAAAAAAAAAAAAAGGAGAGGTTGTCTGGAAGGCAGGAAGG
>CABHPQ010164285.1:30893-49734 GCA_902168405.1 Peromyscus aztecus
GGAATTGCTTTGCTTAATATGCCTATTGTTATACATTTTCAATTCAGCTTGATTTGGCTTACTGTGTCGGCACAGAAACTTATTATGGGGGCAGGCAGAAAACCTATATCTATCTATCTATCTATCTATCTATCTATCTATCTATCTATCTATCTATCTATCCCCCCTCCCTCTCTCTCTCATCATTATCTATTATACCAGTATTATCTTCTCTCTCTCTCATCATTATCTTCTCTCTCTCTCTCATCATTATTTTCTCTCTCTCATCATTCTTCTCTCTCTCATCATTATCTTCTCTCTCTCTCTCTCTCTCTCTCTCTCTCTCTTCTCTCTCTCTCTCTGTGCCTGCTTGTCTAAATGTGCACCACACGCGTGCAGTGCCCTCAGAGGCCAGAAGAGGGCATTGGATCCCATGAAACTAGAGTTCTTGGTAGTTGTGAGCTGCCTGATGTGGTTCTCTACAAGGGCTCCTAACTGCTAACATCTCTGCAGCCCCTCTTCCTGTTCTTTTTACAGTTAAGTTCCTGGAAAGGAGGCAGCTGATGGGCTAACTATAGGCACTGTTAGGTTTGGCACTACAGACCCAGGGATTTGACAGAGAAGCTGGCTTTGAGTCTTGTTTTGTCCCATCCTGGCTGTGGGTCTTCAGGAAAGGGACTCGACTTCTCTGTGTTTTAAAATTTTCATTTGCCAAGCGAAGTTAATGGTGGCATATTGTAGGGTGGCTGTGAAGCCTAGGGAGTCAGTACAGGGTCATTTCTGGAACTGAGTTTCTACCTTCTTAGAGGGGATGGAGGCAGCTGGCAAGGTGAAGTCACAAGGATGATATGTTATGTTTCTCTTATGGGACACAAAAGTTTACTAGGCAGAGACAAATGATGATGTAATATCTAAAGAATGAGCTAGTGATATTCCATGGCCCTCCAACTGGCCCTTTTCCCAGCCAGTGAAGGCTAGTGTGAGTTTATTTCTTAATGTGAAGGTTTCATAATACAAAAGAGAGAAACAAGATCCACATTACGTAGGATTTCCAAGGTGCAGTCCCCAGGGGTCTGGAATGAACTCAGGACACAGTGGGGCTATTGAAAGCAAGCAGCTCACTGAGAATCCCATCATGGGCTGGGTGGGAACCAGAGGCAAGAGGGAAGAGCGTGCAGGTGTGGAAGGCCCTGTGTGGTGTGAAGGCATACTGCAGAGTTCCCTTTTCTAGAAAGAACTTGCCATTCAGTGGAGGGGAGTGCAGCTGGTCTGCAGCCTGTTGTAGAAACTAGTGCTGTGCCCGAGCTCCACTATTTCTGGGTAGCTCCCACCAGCACAGATGGAGCACAGCTGGGGTCCCAGGACTCGGTCACTGTGCCCTTTGCAGGCCTTTCCAGTGGGCAGCCTTTGCTTGCAGTTTCAGAGTGGGTTGGAGGAGAGTTCATTAGCTGTCTGCAGCTTTTGTCCCATTTTTACCCACCTCCAACAAGTCTCTCACAGACCTAACTCTAGTTCAGAGTCTGCTTCTCAGCACCCCCAAAAGGCACCCCCCCAAAAGACAGAACTCTGACATCCCCACCTAGGAAGGTAGGTTTGAGAGTCCAAGGCAAAGAGAGTTTGTTCCTCATAGCTGGACAGAGCTTTGTGGAGGCAGCTAGGTGCCTGAGAAGAAATGGTTCCTGGTTTCTCCTGACATTTGGTGGTCTGATTTCTGAGTATCTCTCAGTCTAGTACAGTCTAGTGTTGAGAAAGTCAGGGCACAAGCTGAGAGCATGTTAGAACCAAAGGGGCCTGAGGCCAGGAATGAGGATTGACTGAAGCCATCTGCATGGACCAGGCCAGATGGCTATAAGAACATTAGCCAATACCAGCAAGGAAGCAGGAAGACTTCCCCCACTGCCACCATGTAAGGCTACCTCATAGCCCTGCTGGGAAGTGACAAAGATTGTTTCTATCTCAAAACACTAATGATGTTTTAGAGAAATAAAAGTTAAGATTTTTTTTGTCCACCTGAACTTTTGGCCTGGAATTTACCCTCAGTTCTAGCAATGTCTGAAAGACCAGGAGCTCCTGGAGGACAAGAGCACATACACACCCCCTCCCATGGCAGTGCACAGACCCCTTCCAAACAACTCTGAGTCCCATTTGCCCTGGAGAGGTCTCCCATGTGAGGCTGCAGGGCTTTGGGGAGGTGACAGCTGCTGGGATGCTGCTATACATGGCAGATTGCAGAAAGGGAAGCCAAGAGCCAGAGCTGCGGGGGACTCAAGGACACAGCATCAGGACCTGAAGGGATGTGGCTCTATTCATGAATGCAGGCAGTAACATCAGCAGGCAGCCAGGCCACAGAACATGTTGTAAGGAAAGCAACTTCAGCAGGTCCTGCAGGTTGGCCAGAGGAAATCAGGGATGAACCAACCACAGGCAGGAAGGATGTGAGGCTCTGGCCAGTTCTGTGGCACCTCCTTCAACTGCATCTGGATGCAGGATTGAAGGTGTATGCTCATCTCCTAATCCCTGGACCAGAGCAGCCACTTGGTGCCCTCAACTTCTCTGTGAGAGCTTAGGTCTAAGGATGATAGGGCAATGCATGAGCCATTGTCTTCCAATTTTCTCTTCTCTTTGTCACACGATCAGTCCTCTATTCCATCTTGTTTTGGTTCTGTTGCCTTTGCTTGTATCACCCCAGTACTCTCAGGACTCGGAGGTAAAAGTCTAGGCATCCTCAGCCTGGCATCCAGGGGCTCCCTTCGCCTCCTGCTGAAGTGATGCATTGCCCCTCATCCCATGGACCCCACCACTGCTTGACTCTGAACGCGTACTCAAGACCTCCATTGCTTTCATTCTCCAAACTATCTTCTGTCCTTGTCAGGGTCCTCTACAGCTTTGTCTTCTCCGTGAAGCTCTTCGCTTCCATCTGCCTTCCTATCTCCTCCCTGCAACTCTCCCAGCTCCTGCTCCCAAATACAAAAGTGTAACTTGCTTTTTCCCTGTAGACTCTACCCTATAAAAACACCAAAGAATCACCCTTACCACTCATCTTTGCGATACCCCACTATGCTCTTTCGTTTTTTAATCTAAAATTAAATTAATACCAATATAATAACCACCAAACACTAATATTTGTTTACCACTGGGAGAAAAACATTCCAAATTTGAATATTTATGATTTCAAAATTGATTTTAAAAGAGGGATTCTCATTACAAGGATAAAGTCACCTTCATGAGGAATTGGTATGCACCTGGTCATTTTTGCTAGTCCCATTTGTAAACACTCATCCCAAGTGGGGAGAGGGGATTTCCTTTGCATTTATGCTGCACTATGCTGGCCATTTGTAACATCTGCAAAGACATCTGGATAATTTCATTTTCATAAGCATGGAGATGTTTGTGGCTGTTTAGATACATTCAAGATGAGGGAGGAAGAAGCATTACCACAAGTTCATGGAGAAGCAATTTGTATGAGCAGCAAGGGAGGATTTTCAATGAGGTTCTGGGTGCGGGGCTGAGGTCTGACTCTGGACTCTGGTACCAGAAGGAGGCACTCTGGATCCAACTTTTATCCACTGTGCTGGATGTTAAGAATCCTTAGGGGTTGGGGATGGCCTGGTTGGTAAACTGTTTGCTCTGAAAGCATGAGGACCTGAGTTTGAATCCCCAGTACCCATGTAACATGCCAGAGACAGTGCCATATGTGCATAATTCTAGTCCAGGGAAGGTGAGACAGACAGATCTCTGGAACTTGCTGGCCAGCCACTCCAGACAAATTGGTGAGTTCCAGGCTCAGTGAGAGACCCTGTCTCAAAGGTGAGAAGCAATCAAGGACGACACCTGATGTTGTCCTCTAGCTTCCACATGCACAAGCATACCCATGTATATGCATGCACACACACATACATGAGGAATCCTCAGTCGGTGCATTATGGGTGTGGAACTGGATGAAAAGGGGAAGGGTCTGTAAAATAACCCAGCTCTTGGCCAAATAGTGACAGCACACAGGGTTCCCCCTACATGGGTGCCTGGAGCCTAGTAGCTTTTAGAAGGATGCTGCTTGGTGAAGTAGAAAGCGTCAGGAATTTGCAGTTGGACAAATCGGAGTTCAAGTGAGGTTCAGCTGCTTCAGGGTGTGGTTTGGGACAAGGCACTTCATCTTTTGTAATATGGTTCAGTTTCCTTGCTTCTAAAATAAGGCTTACAATGTCCCCCACATTAGTGGAAGTGCGATAGAGACCCAGTCTTTGGGAAGAGGACTCCATATCCCACAAAGATCCTTTGGGGGTTGCTCCTCCTCAACACGTGCCATATAGGTGGCCTCCTGAAGGGAAGGATGGCTCTCTGAGAAGAGTTGGGGTACCATGAGCATCCATCCAGGCAGGGGATGTTGGGCCTCTGGCTCTGACAAAACTTTCATATTTGGAAACAGAACCTTCTGGTGATTGTGCCAGGAGCATGCTGGGTTCCTAGATAGAAGCGTCTAGTTCCTTGCCTATTAGTGTGTTGTTTGTCAGTGTGAGGCCACGGTAGCAGAATCCAGCGACAGCTTCCACCTCTCAACTGCCAGGAAAGGCAGCCACTTCACCTGTGTGTGCTCTGCAGCCAGATCTGAGGCAGCCAGTTCACGCTTGCCACAGAGATGTTGGAGGTAGTACTAGGAATCTACAGGCTCAGGCATTTCTTAGCACCAGTCAGGGAAAGCTGTTATAGCTTGCTCAGATGAGAAGAAGACACCATTGTGGAACTCAGGGCCCAGCATCCTGAGTCTCCAAGGGGATGTTTTACAAGGTATAGCTTTGACCCAGGAAAGTTAAATTTGAAAAATCCATAGTTTAAATCTAGAATGTTGATTCCCTTTTTAATTATAAAACTAGAATAATCCCTATGGGGAAAATGACCCCAAGGCATAATAAAAACACATTAAAAATGTAGTAAACCTAGAGAAACTAATCTAATTAAAATTAAAAAATTTCACCCTTCAATAAAATATCAATGAAATTATTCAGTGTTACTGGAGTCAATATTGAAAAACTCAAACTCCCTCATGTGTGGCTGGATGACATGAGCCTGATTTCTGCCTGTTTCCCTGAGTACAACCTCTCCGACTCCTTCCATCTTTTCCAAGGTTGGAATAGGAGCTGGACCCACCCTGGTCCTGCAGTATCTCCTGGAACAGGCTTTTTTTTTTTTTTGTTCCCAAACTGCTATAACCTGAATTCAATCTGAGCTAGAAACTCTAGGCTCCACGAGCAATTTTTATTCCAATTTTCTCAGGCTCTTTTTGGTCTTCCAATCTCTGAGTTTGGCCCTTATGTTTTGAGACCAGGCTCGTAACAATGGCTGCTTGTTCCCTTGTAGAATAGTCAGAAAGGAGTCTCTAGTACTGGCACTACCTTTTGGGCCACAATGATTCCTCCAACACTAGAGAAACTCCTACTGTGGGTACAGAGGAGGAATCCAAAGAGAATGGGGAACTCCACTAAGGCTGGAGAATGTCTCCTTATAGCCCCGTGCACTGTGGTCCCCTAAGTACACAGGGAGGGGCAGGAATGGAAGACAAGGAGAGGAAGTATAATAACTTCATTACTCCCAAGCAATGAAGTTGGCCCATGGCCGAGAGGTGTTGGCAGAGGGAATGAGCTTCCAGGGTGCAGACAGGTGGAGAGAGAGGAGAAGAGGTAAAAAACAGACACGTTTGCTTTAAAACCCAGTATGGTTGGGAAGCCAAGCTGCAGGATAAATGGTAATACAACCACAATAAATGCCCCTTCACACCCGTCTCCCTTCTTGTTCATCTTTCATTCTCTTCCAGGTCTCTAGAATGAAGACTTCCACTTCCTGTGTGGACTGTTGTTCCTGTCCTGACACAAGGCCATTCTTTCATTGACCTCTGAATGGCAATCCCAGAGGTCTCCTTTTTTCCTCATTCTTGATTTATGTGTTGTGAAGGATGGCATCAATCACTTGAGATATCAACCTCTCTCCCTGTTTTGCTTTCTTTTCCATATTACAAAGCAGTGCATTCCCCTTCTCTTACAAGCAGCTAACTACTCTCCTGCTGTTGAAAATTGGTGCTTCCAAAACTCCACTGCAGCTCTCCTGTCTATCCCCGCTATTTACCTCTTCTACGCTCGTGCCTTCTGCTGCTAACTATGGGTTGCATCTCTGAACTCAGCCTCTTACTTAAGCTCTGAGTCATTATAAATGCCCTTCCAATATGCCCTGACATTGGAAAACTGTTTTCCCTCTGGGCTTAGCATCCTCTATGTTAGAACATGGAAAGTCAATAACCTACATCAAGGAGGTAAGGATGGAGAGTGAGCATGAGTAATGGAGTGAGCAAGAAAGTCTATACTGTGGTTTCTAAAGCAATAGACACCTAGAATGACAAGGAGTAGGTTTTACCATATTTTAATCAGATTTTACAGGTCTTGTGGCTCTGTTAATACTCATTCTCAGTAATTCAGATTTGTGTGTGTGTGTGTGTGTGTGTGTGTGTGTGTGTGTGTGTGTGTTTTGAGACAGGTTCTCACTCTGAATCCTACACTGGCCTGAGACTCACTAGGTAGATCAGGCTATCCTCAAACTTGTGACACTTATTCTAGCTCAGCTTCCTGAGTGCTGGGATTTTAGATGTGAGCCACCAGAACTGGCTAAGATAGCCTTTTGTTCAAGTAAGGGTAGGGGAAAAAAAACAAGGAAGAGAATATGGAGAAGTATTTACTGCAAAAGTGTCTGCACTTTGGTGGGGGGACAAGACAGATGGCCGTCTCTGTGGACAGAGCTGCATTTGTTAGATATCTGCATGCAAGGAACGGGTGTAGAAACTGACCTCATACCACAACACATCGATTCCAGTTAGATATGGAGCAAAGCATGGAGACAGAACCAAGGCTGTACTAGAAAGTGACACAGGCAGACACCTTGAGTGTCTTAAATAGAACATGAAAAACACCAGCCTCAAAAAAATAATGTTTAATTGCACTTAAATTAAGAATGTCTGTTGCCCCAAAGGCATCATTACAAGAATGAAAAGAAAATCCACATCTTGGAGAGATACTTGCAATAAAAAAGTATCTGGCTAAGGATTCCACTGAGGCTATGTAAATAATAATGTTATATACTAGCAAATCACCTGCAACTCTGACAGTAACATGCAACAGAGAAATAGTCCACTGGGAAATGGTCAAAAGATGTGAACAGGTAAGTCACCAAAGAAGTCTCTCATACTGTTTTTTTTTCTGGTATTGGGATTTGAACCCAGGGTCACATGCATGCTGAGCAAGTGCTCTACCACTGAACTATACTCCTAGTCTCAGAAGTTTTTCAAGGGCTCAATAAACAAATGGAAAGTTCCTCCCTTGGTCTAATTACACTACTATAGTAAAAACACCAAAAAACTAGGTGGTTTTTATACAGAAACCTCTCAGAGTTCTGAGGGCTGAAAGTCAGAGACCACCGTGCAGGTAGCTTAGATGTTTCTTGACATCTTTGTTCACAGGTAGGAGTAGCACTAAGCCTTCCTTGGCTGGAAGGAGATTACCATCTTTCCCAGGCCCTACCTTCAAATGCAATCATTTGGGGTTCTGGTTTCAACATTTGGCTCACTGCAGCTCTTCTCCATTAATACAACCTGGGGAAATTCTAGCTAACTCTGTAATTAGAACCTAGCACAAATCCATTCTGAATGGATGAAATTAAGGAGACCAGCAGGTCCAGTGAGGATGGTGACATGGAACAGTTGGAGCCTTTAACGTGCTGCTGGGAGTGTGAATTGGTTCTACCACTTTAAAATCCATCTAATACCGATTAAAGCTAAACATACATTTATTCTATAACTCAGAATGCACTCCTGGGTATAGAAACAAGGAAAATGACTCAGAAGCCCACTGAAAGATAGGTATGAAAATGTTCACAGTGGCATTACTTACAATGGCACAAACCTGGAGACAATCCACGTCTCTCAAAAGCAGAATAAATGGGTGCAGAATGCCACACAGATGTCAGAAGAACAAATTATTGTTGTTTGGCATAGGATGGATGAACCTGGCAGACAATGTTGAGACAAAGCCAGGCCCAAGGATCATCATACTGTATAAGAGTCAATTTATACGATGTCCTCCAAAGGCAAAGAATTTATAGTGATGGAGGTCAGAGTAGTGGGTACCTTTGGCAGGCATCTGATGGGAGACTGTGTGAGGGAACCCTCTCAGATGTGGGAAACAGTCTATACAAAAATCTGGAATCTAAAGAGGTGTATATATAAGTTAAAATTTGTTGAATGACACCAAATGTTTGTACTTAGTCAATCAAAACACTGAAGAATAAATATTTAGTTCCATGGTCTAGATGGCACTGATAGAAAGGGATGCAAGGACCATTGGAAGTATTGACGCATTGCCTGGAGCATTGATATTAAACTGGAGCAGGATGGGAATAAGAACTGATGGCGGGAAGAAATCTGCCTCGCATAGAAGTGCATTAAGACAAAACCACATTGACTGGGTCTGGCTTCTTGGCCACTGTGGCTGTTATCGGTGCCCTGTGTCAGAGGGGGAAGGCAAGCAGATCTAAGGGCGTAATGAGGGGCAGCAGCTGACAAGGACAGCTTCAGAATGAGCAGCCGGGAAGCCCACCAGGCAGACAAGAAGACAGCAGAACACCAGAAGGACTATGATGGCCATATAAGGGCTCTAGCTCTTACTTGGTTTTCCTGGCAGTATTTGAAAATTGAACCCAGGGCCTCGAGCATGCCGGGCAAAGGCTCTGCCACTGAATACAGCCTCAACCCTCAAGCCCTACTCCTGACCTGGTTGTTGCGGATCTGAACTTGGTCCCCAGGCTTGTGCAGTCAGCCTCCCAGCCTTTCATGCTGCTTAGTTTGGAACTCAAAGGCCCTTGTGGCAGAGGAATTTTCTGAAAGGCTAACTTGGTCTCTGTATTAGGAAAAGCAGATATGGGGAGAAGCTGCTCTTTGATGCCCAAGTCTTCCAAGGCATGTGACAAGGTGAAATGACAAGTTCTGAATGTTAGTCAAAAGTGCATTACTGTCCTCGGCAAAGGATAAGAAAATAGGACCTTATAGACATGGCATTCTGGTCTATGATGCCACTCTACACACCCATGTTGTGTCAGTCTTCAGAATCATGTATGAAAATAAATTTTGATTTAAAAAACATTATGAAATTATACTGGTTAATGCAAAGATGAATAATTTGAAACAAACTACTGATGAACTAAGGTTAGAAAAAACAGAATTAAACTTCAAAAATCTATCTCATTATTTTAGGGCGTTATGGCTTCAGAATGTAAATATCCCACATCATGTGGATATTCTCTGGAGATAAATACTTCTCCAGCCAGATAAGCAAAGGCACATGGCAGGGCTGACAGCAAGGCTTTTGGGGACTAGCCTGGGCTTCAATCTCACATACCTGAAAGATTTCTTGAAAATCATTTTATTTCTATAAAAGCAAAATTATTGTCAGCAATCCCCTTTGTAACCTATAAAAACCACCCCTGCTGTTCCTGTTTAGGTTCAAAACCACAACGGGGAAATAGGTTTAGTCTGTTTCTGCTCCAAGGCCTCCATCAAGGTGCCATAAAAGTTCCTTATACAATTCCCCACACCAGCATCTCCACATTCTTACATGGAACCAGTCTCAGGAGGCAGAATGAACCACCAATGGGAAAGCAGTCAGAGGGATGGAGATGCCACTGCTTCTGTTGTTATTAGGGTAGAGGGGGAAGCTCCTAGCTTCAAAGATGTCCATTTCCATTTGGTAGCTGAGCAAAGGCTCCAGTCCGTTTAAGAATTAACAGTATCTTTGTAATAAATTCTAGGATTTAAAGCAACTGGGAGTGGGGATACAGTCAAAGAGAATTGATGCACATTAGCTGTTTTGTGGATAGGACTTGTAAGGGAGAGAGAGAAGGCTGAGCCTGGGAAGTGGATCTGATTGGGAAAGATGCACAGAAAGAGACCATTGTGAGGGATGCACACTAAGTGTTCTTTATTTCTTCCTGCCAGCAGAAATGGAGTAAATGGATCATGCAAAAGAAGTAAATGTAAAACCCTTTCTGACGCGGGGCCAGGGCACAGGCTGCTCTTGTCTGTGGCTCAGCTGAGCCCAGTGTTAACTTTGGTTTTGCTGAGGTAGCTGCCTGATACTGAAGAGATTGCAGACTCTGCTTTCAGGCCAGACTTCTGAGTCTGATAAGGTTGTAAGCACCCCCAGGATGACTCAGAGACATTCTGAGAGCTACCTGTGCCTCTAAGGCTACCCATTCCTGCACATCACCTTTGCTCAGCACTTGGAAGGGTTGATTTCATGTGTGATCTGACTGGGTCATGGGGTGTCTGGATTGAACAATGTCTGCGTATGCCCATGTGACCATTTCTTGGTGATATCAGCCCACCACCTTTGTGGATGGTGATGTCAGCCTCTTGCCTTTGGACTGGCGCTTACACCATCTCTTTCCACCATCACTCCCTACCTCCACCTCCTGTTCTCAGGCTTTCAGACTTGAACTGCAATTGCTCTGCTAACTTTGCTGGATCTTCATCCTGCAGACAGCAGGTGGCAGGACTTAGCCTCCATACTACATAAATCAGTTCTTTATAACTTCCCTTTCTTCCTCTGCCCCTCCCTACCCTATGAGTTCTGTCTTTCTGTGGAGTTCTGATTAATGCACCGCTGTATCCACAATCTGACCTTTGTAGATGGACCGGATATTTGGATTCAGTGGTTTTACTTTTTTTTCTCTCAAAAGAAGTATTCCCTGCCCATAGAAGCCCCATGAGTCCCAAAGAAGGAACATGGTTTGCTGGGAAGATGGCTCAGTGGATAGAGTACTTGCCATGCAAGCATGAGGACCTGAGTTCAGATTCCCAGCACCCATGTAGAAGATGGGTATAGTGGCACGCCCCACAGCCCCAGTGCTGGAGGCCACAGAGACAGGTGAATCCTGGGAGCTTTATGGCAAGACAGGAAATTCCTTCACTGAGAGACCCTTTCACAAAAAATAAGATGGAGAAGCAATTGAGGAAGATATCATAATGTCAACCTCTAGGTTCTATGTGTGCCTACATGAAAGAGAACACAGGTACACCCTACTGGCACACCAAACATACTTACACACTCATTCATATATCCACACTCACACCCAGAGTCGGGGGTGGGAATAGGATTTTTAGGAATCTTTTTCAAGCTTTCTGCTCTGACCTTCTTGTTCACTTCTGTGTACTGAGGTGTCATCCTCCTGCCTCTGGACTGGAACTTACACTGTCTGTTTCCCCCCCCCACCTCCACCTCCTGACAAGAAAGCCATTTTGTTGAGCAGGGACCCCATCTCCAGCTGCCATTTTGAACTGAAGAATTGGTGACTACATCTCTGCTTATTCCATAATTTACTAAATGTTTTTTTCTCTTAACTTTATAACAACAATCACAAAGTCTTTCTAGCTTTATGTCACATGCATATTGATAAATATGCCTACTCTTTCATAGGAGCCATTTGGTAAAGAAGTGATACTCAGCACAGCTCTGTCCTCTGAGACAGGTCCATGGAGACCTTCCTCTGGGGCAGCAGTTCTCAACTTTCCTAATGCTGCGACCCTTTAATACCGTTCCTCATGCTGTGGTGACCCCCAACCATAAAATTATTTTGTTGCTACTTCATAACTGTAATTTTGCTAGCTATGAATCATAATGTAAATATCTGATATGCAGGATATCCGATATGTGACTCCCAAAGGGGTCCCAACCCACAGGTTGAGAACCACAGCTCTGTGGTGAAATGGATTCCTCCTGAGTGACTCACACAGTTACTGCTGCCTGGCCTTCATTTCTCCATGTTTCCCAGAGGTCTTTTTCTGGATTCTTGAAGAGCTCAAAGTGCATGGGGTTTGCTTTGTATCTCTGTCAAGAAAATACGAAGCCCCATCAAGACAGACATGTCTATCGTGCTTTCCTTAATTCTGGTGTTCCTGGTGAATCATGCTGACCTCTGCCTTGATTTCCCTGGGGATAACCTTGAGGCTTACCATGTTTGCCCCTACCCTGGAGGGTGGTGACTGATCAGTTTGTTGGCTTTCTTCATTGTTTTCTGGCTCCTACTCACAGAGTCCCAGTTATGTTCTAGTCACTTCCCACACCTCAAGTCTTATCTTTCCACCAACTCCATAAGAAAACTGTGAACTCACCCTCCAGTTCTGCCCCATTGTTACTCTGAACTGAGATTCAGTGTGATTCTTTCCCAGCACCATCCAATTGACTGGCTGTATTACAGTTTGAAGCAGATCCCAAGGTTTCAAATCTACACCACAGTGCTGTCTATTTTCTGTTTACTCAGTTTTAAGGCCAGTTTCTGGATCTGGTCTTCATGTCCTTCCAGGGCCTCTGGGTATGATTCATCAGCTTTTGGACACCTAAGATCATAGAATAGAGGCAGCTGCTGCCCTAGCATTTCATTCTCTGTTTGTGACATGGGGTCCTCTATATGAGTAAGCACGTGGTCTGCAGTCTGACCAGGGATCTGCATGCTCCTTCTGGGAGGAGGTGTCCTCAGGCCTGGTGTCTATGGAGCCTGGGGCCAAGACTGAAAAAGAGGTATACCTTCCCCCAGGAGCCTGTCTAACCTGCCTGGCTGGTGCCATAGATCCTAGGATGCCTTCCTAACCTCCTGTTACCTGCCCCTCTCTGGTGACCTCTCCCTTCTATAGAAAGGCTCACACCAAGAACTACTACTGCCTATAGTAGCCTTACAAGGGCTCCTCTATCCAAGTCAGTGACTGAAATTATTCACAGCCTTCCTCTAAGGAGCTGAAACCCACTTTCAGATTTCTTAGCTATTTCCAGAGCCACAACATATTTTACTGCTGGGAGGACAGATGCCTGCTCAAGTGTCTGATGAAGACACTTAAGCTTTATTGTTATTTGACATTCATTAGGGAACCATCTTCCGTAGGCAAAACACAAGACATTTCTTCAGACAGGAACGATAAAAGGACTAATGATGGGTCATAGGCCAGATGGTGTGGAAACAAGATGAACCGAGCCCTCGGGCCGTACCAGCTCATGCCTACCCTGCCTTTGACAACAGTGGGAAGTGTGGAGAAGAAAGAAACAGTTATGCTTCCAGGGTACCAGTCACATAGCCCAAGGATGGCATTGCAGAAATGTAGAGCCACACATGTTGCAAGGTCAGTGGCAGGGTCATCCAATGCCCCTTGGTAGACAAGGGTCTGGAGGAACTGTTTGTTGAATTAATGACCAAGTTCCCTCTAACTCGAATAATGTTTCCTTGGTACTGATTATATGTTGGCAAACTCCTTGCAGTTTTATAGCAGCTCAAGGATGGCTATTGCTTGCTCTGTCCCACATGTCAGAATGATAAGGATGAAAAAAGAAATTTTACCAAGGACACATGCCTCATCAACAGGGCTGAGGGGATTGAGTCTCCTATCTACAATCATTTCCTTATGCCTCTAGAATCCTAAATACAGGTACTTTTTTACCTCTAATGTAGAGTGTGGAAAGTATTCAGTGAGGAAAAATGTATCTATTATAGGTATTTTATACCTATACCTGTTTTATAATAATACATGATTATAGGGTGGGAAAATACGACCAAAGTTCTCCTTGCCTTTGCTAGATGAATCCAGATATTCCTTTCCTGTTTTCTAACTGACTTCTGGGGCACTAAATGAAAACGAGAGAAGCCAGAGAGAGGGAACAGAGGCCTGTGAGCATCATTGTGTACCAGGTAGGCAGGCCTCACTTAGATGCGGGAAAGAAGAGATGAGCCTAGCTTGCCACAGGGGTTTGAAACTTAGCTATCAGCATGGAGGATGGCAGTGAGGATCCCCCCTTGATTAAACATCCCTGATTCTGTTAGCTACGTCTCATTGGAAGGCATCTCTTTTTGACAAACGAGGTCATGGATTTTCCAATAGCAACAGGAAAATACTATTTATTGGGTTCATGTAACAATGGGGCAGTTTATCTTGATAGCAAGGGTTTCGTGAGGTCTCCAGACATCTTCATGAGGCAATGCTAATATTTTCTGCACCAACTCCTGTATTTTCTAACAACCTATGCTTTGGACTCTATTTTCCTTTTCCCTCTCACCAGCCCTGAACCCCCATCTCTTCAGCCCAAGCTTACTATATGTGCTTATAAAAAACAAGGAGGGAGAGATCTCCTTCATGTTGAGAATTTTATTTCCAGTTGCTAAAGCTACTTCCTTTATTGGGAAGAAGTACAGGAAAGCACGCTGGCCAGTACCTGTTCAGAGAAAAGGTGCTGTAGTCTTTCTGAGACTCATTTCATTCCGTCTGGAGGCTATGTCTTGATGAGTTTTTCCTACTGGAGTTCTACCTTGATGTTAGTGAGGGATTCCTGTCTTTTGGGGGGTTACAAACTTCACATCATAAAATATGGGGATCACCTGCTGCTCCCCAACCATAAAGCCATGCTGTCAGATTAAAGAAATAAGCCAAGCAGATGCGCGTGAACCCACAACCCCAGCGTGATTTCATTTTAATGCTAACTGTCCTATTTGGAGCAAGAGTAATTAGAAAATCAGCAGCGAGTTAGGGGAAAAGAATTGCTGAGGTTTATAATTACTTGGGGTAGAAGGAGAATCCAGGATCTATTTACTGAAAGTCTCATTAAGTTCTCCATTAGGAGACTTGAGCTGCAGCCATCAGAACCAGAGGAGAAGTGGGAGGGGGGCGTCTGGGAAGGAAGCTAGGGGGAGTTCTGTGGTCACCTTCACCTCGTCATAAGAAGCCTGGGGTTCTGTTCTGACCACACTGTCCATGTCAGCCTGTCTAGGTCAGAGAAGATTCACAGTAAATACTCTTGTCCAGTTATTCACCTCTCCATCCCTCCCACTTCCTTTTTGGTTCCCTCTTTCTTGAAAGTCCTCAATACTGAACACCGTCTCGCTTTTCTCTCCTTCCTCCTTCCTGGATGTGGCTGAGGGTTTGCATTTATTTATTTATTTATTTATTTATTTATTTATTTATTTATTTATTTATTTTAATTCTTTCTAGGTTTGAACATATGTACCTCTCAGTGAATCTTCCATTCTATGAACATCCTGTTGCAGGTTGAATTGTGTCCTCAACAGTATGGTAAACTCTAGCCTCCACCCCAACACGATAGCACTTTAGGATATGATCTTATTTAGAAATGACATTGCTGCATATGTGCTATTAAGGTAAGACCTTATGAGATTAGTGTGTCCATGTCTCACGTCCTTTGAAGAGGAGACACAGAGACACAGGCCCAAGAGAGAAGAGTGCCATGTGACAATGGAGATGGAGACAGAAGTGCTGTGGTCACCAGTCAAGAGCAATTACCAGAGGATACAGGATTGTTCAGAGCAGATTTCAAAGGGGGTGTGGCTCTCCTAACACCTTGAATGGTTTTCTTTAGCCTCTAGCTGGTGACAATACATTTCTGTTGTTTTGAGCCACCTAGTCTGTGGTAACTTGTTACAGAAGTGTTAAGTAAGACACTAATGGACACCCTTCATAACAAATGCCCAATAGAGGACTGGAATGGGAAGTCAGTATCAGGCTCTACAGGAGTCAAAGACAAGTGAGGTAAGATTCCTGCTCTTCAAGTGACATATAGTTTTGTTTCATTCTTGGTGGGAGAACAGATAACTACAATTAACACTCATCAGTGGAAGTTATAAGTGAAAGCAGAAAGACAAAGTGAAAATATGTGTCTAGGAAGGCTTTCAGGGTGAAGTTAGAACTTCAGCTGAACTTTAAGGATGCATGACTTTGATGAGGAAATGCGGACAGAAAGGCACCATTAGGAAGTGGAAACAGTCCATGGAGAGGTGTGGTCGGGGAGGAACAGGGCATGCATGGACATAGGAAGTGGGCTGCTGTCATAGGTGATGGTATTAAGTGGTGAGCACCTTGGACATACACTTTGGTAGGAAATATTGACAAAGCAAGGGCTGAAAGCTTGGAGTACAGTAGACATCTGCTTATATGACAATCCAAGGAGCCATTGGTAGCAGAAGTGCCTCCTGAATTGACCTTCCAACACAAAGACCAGAGCATCCCAGGTACTTGGTGGTTCTTTTGATGAAGAAGTCAGTAAAATGTACCATGTATAAGTTCTGAGCAACTCCACTGCCTCATCACATGGCTGATTCCCAGGAAGGAAGGCTTCCTTTATTATTGAACCAGATTCTCTCCCAAATGATGACTTTGCCCTGGGACTAGCTTTGGGTAGGAGTGGCAGTGTCCTACTGTATGCTATCTATTTGAGCACCACCCAGTCCCTGCAGGGAGAGGCTTGCCTTTTTCCCTCTGGTGGTTCTTTCCCACTCAACTTTGTAGCCATCTCCTGGGGACTCTTTCATCTGTAATCTTGACTGTCCCATACTGTGCTGGATAATTTTATGTCAACTTGACACAAGCTAGAGTCATCGGAGAAGAGGAAACCTCAATTAAGAAATTACTCCATAAGACTGGGCTTTAGACAAGCCTATAAGGGCATTTTCTTAATTAGCAATTGATGTAGGGAGGACCCATCCCATTGTGTGTTGTACCATCCCTGGGCTGGTGGTCTTGGGTTCTATAAAAAAATGCAGGTTGAGCAAGCCATGAGGAGCAAGCTAGTAAGCAGCACTCCTCCATGGCATCTGCATCAGTTCCTGCCTCTAGGTTTCTGCCCTGTTTGAGTTCTGCCTTGACTTCCCTCAATGATGAACTGGAAGTGTAAACTGAAATAAAACCTTTCCTCTCCAAGTTGCCTTGATCATGGTGTCTCGTTACAGCAATAGAAGCCCTAAGACACATACCTTCCTATCACTTTGTTTAGAAATTTTGTGTAACTGCTGGTCTTGTTAGCATATGACTATATGACTAAGTTAATTGGAAAGCTGAGGTGGGAGCATTGTTTGTACCAAGAGTTCACTACTAGCTTGAATAATATAGTGATACTCTGTATCATAAAAACAAAAAATGAATAGAAATCTTGTTTCTCATTCTCTGACTAAAGCATCAAGTCACTCATTGTTAGCCCTGGTTCATAAGTTCCTCTTCAAGGTTCATTCCTTTTATAATTCACTCACTCAATTTTGAATGCCTACTATGACATATTTACTGTGGTAAGATAATAGGAGAAATCCACGGAGTCTATTTAATGAGCAAAGGAATTTATTTGGGGGTTAACTCACAACCAGAGGAGATTTATCAGAGGGTCTGGGAAAGCTAATCTATGTCCCATGCTGATCTGCCTGGTCCAAGATCTCAGCATCCAAACCACCAGGGAGCCAAGAGAGAGCCAAGTACATGCTTCCTAAGTCTTAAGGGTCCCCAACCAGCTACGCCCCACGGGTAGGTACTTCAAGGTCATAGGCAGGTGTAGCAGTTATCTGCTGCCTCACTAGGGGTGGTACTTCAAGGTCAAAGCTGGAACAGCTGCCCCCTACATCAAGAATCAGATATCTGGACATACAGCAGCTGCCTGGACCCTGTGTCTCTCACAATCCAGTATAAAGGCAAAAGTGTCAACTGCCATCTGTGTAATTGATACTCAATTATGATAAGTGTAAGGAAAGGAAAGAGCAGGTGACTGTGAAAGGAAATGAGGAGCAGAGTTGTCTTACTCTAGAACTTTGGAGAGGAAAATTAAGAGTGGAAAGAAGCTCATTTTGCAAAGGGATATTTCAGAAATGGGGAGTGGGCATGTGCAAAGAAGCACTTTGTTAAGTTCAAGGAATTGAAAAAAGAGACTAGTGTGGATGGGATGGTAAGGTGAGTCGACAAATAGATTGATGTAGGTCATTCAGAACACTGGGCCAAAGAAGATTAGGGATATAGTCGAAAGACAGTACAAAACCATTTAAATGTTAAATAGAGAAGTAAATTTGGTTTAACTTTAATTGTATGAATTATCCAGTAGGAAGAGGGAAGCCAGGAACCAATATTGGAGACAGACAGGTATGACTGTAGGGATGGAGGTAAGTGCATAGAGTGGAGCTAGGTTTGGAGGTAAAGCCAATAGGACTGGTTTGTACATTGGAGAGATAGGGCACTGAGAGTGAAGGATACACAAATAATTGTAGTTCCAGCAATAACTTCAGTAAAGACTTCTAGAGAGGGAAGGGGTGGGGTGTGTATAATACTCCAGTTCAGTTTTGAGCATGAGGATTTTGAGATTCTTGCAAGATTTCTGCATATAGATACAAGCATGGTTCTGAATATATATAGTTTTGGCTCTCTGAGGAAATGTCTAGGTTGGCTTTATATCGTGTGTGGCTTTATATTGTGTGTGGAGTCAGAGAAATGGATGAGACATCCTGATGACCAGACAAGGAGAAGGGAGAAAACAGCTAATCTCTGAAAGGCACCAACATTTAGAGGTTGGATAGAAGAGAAGTCAGCACAGGAGGTAGAGATGCAGTAGCCAGAGAATAGGGAGGGGATGGGCTTCCGTAGGGTCAGAGGGGAGGAGACATTTCAAGAATGAAGCATCAGGGGCTGGAGAGATGGCTTGGTGTTCAAATACTTGCTCTGTAAGCATGATGGCCTGAGTTCAGATCCCCAGCATCCATGTAAGAGCTAGGTGCAAAAGTGCATCTCTGTAACCCCTGTGCTGGGATGCAGAGATAGGCAGATCTTTAGAGCTGGCTAGCCAGAAAACCTAGCCAATTGGTGAGCTCCACGTTCAGTGAGAAACCCTGTCTCTCTGGGACAGTAAGGAGAAGAGCAATAGAGGAAAATATTTGACAACAACTTCTGACCTCCAAACATGCATGGACACTCTTATGAACTTACACATACACACACACACACACACACACACACACACACACACACACACACACA
>CABHPQ010164286.1:0-14163 GCA_902168405.1 Peromyscus aztecus
AGAAAGTAGTAGACTGGACCTAGCCAATAGAGAAGCAGGAATAGAACAGAGCGATAGAAGGAAACACAGGAGAGTGTAGGGAAGTGTGTGTGTGTTGGGGGGGATAGACATAGAGAGGAAAACAGAGAACACAGGACAGAGATGAAGTAGCAGGGTTAGAAGGAGAATGAGTAGTTGCAGGAGGGAAGCTCCTGAGTTAGAAGGAGTTTAGGGTAAAGGAAGAGGTGAGAAATACTGAGAAGAGCTAGGATGCTAGCATGGACTTGAAATGTGTAACAGGTACTTATGATATTGAAGAATCCTGAAGGCCAGGATTTGCTACAATATGCTAATAAGTACCATACATAGTCATTTGTCCCTTCTGCCTTTTGGAATTTGGGGAAATAAAGTTTCCTTTAAGTGTGGAGGGGATCATGGAGTTGTCCTGGCCTAGCTGCCTTGAGCAGCATGGATGCTCAACAGGACAGTTGGTCTTTGACACTAATCTTGTGTGTCCTGCATAGCTTGCAAATGTCACTGTATCCTGACTCTACAACTGTACTGATCCTGGCAATTGCCATCATATTCTGTTTCTGATAAAAGTATAGAAAGTCTAATTGCTCACAATAAAATTGTCACAGCATCTTGTTCTGGGGCTCCTCCAACCAGCCTGATTTAATTGCTTGAGGCCATATCAGCTGACTTGGCTTTGTAATGAACACTAATCTACACAAGAAAGGACTAAACCTCTTGTATTGAGCTCCTTAAATTTCTAAAGAACTTTTGTTGTTGAATTGACTTTTACTGCTCCAAAACTCTGAAAACTTCTGGTTTATATCTGTTTTGTTTTTTTTTTTTAATTCATTTTATATACCAGTCACAGATCTCCCTCTCCCATCCTCTTGCCCCTCCAGTTCCCTCCCAACCCACCCCCCATTTCTTTCTACAAGAAGGTAAGGCCTCCCATGGGGAGTCAGCCGAGCCTGGTACATTCAGTAGAGGCAGGACCAAGCCCCTCCCCCTGCCTCAAGGCTGTGCAAGGTGTCCCACCATAGGTAGTGGGCTCCAAAAAGCCGGCTCATACACCAGGGATGGATCCTGATCCTACTGCCTGGGGGCCCCTTAAGCAGATCAAGCTACACAATTGCCTTGATTATGCAGAAGGCCTAGTCCAGTCCCATGGAGGCTCCACAGGTGTTGGTCTAAATTACTTGAGTTCCTATGTACTTACTTACTTGGCAGGGGAGACACCACGATCAAGCTGGTTTATATTTTAACCTACTTGGGAATGGCATTATATATTACTTCAATGCACTCATAATTAAAGTTCTGTATGAAGACTCTATCCTTACGTAGAAATATTCTTCTTTGGATAGTCTAAGTCCTTACTATGAAACAATTAATTTTCTTTTTTCAAATTTCAAGACTATGAGGTTGGAGTTGGAGAATGGCTCGAGGGTTAAGAGCACACACTGCTCTTGTCATGGACATGAGTTTATTTCCCAGTATCCGTGTCAGGTGACTCACAACTGCCTGTTAACTCCAGCACTAGAGGATCTGATGCTTGTGGCCTCTGCAGATGCCTGCACTCATTTGCAGATATCCACATACAGATATATACACAAAACTAAATATAATAAAAATAAACCCACCTTGATGAGATCATTGCCTCTCATCAAAACATATATCCACACAACTAAAATGTTTCTGCTATTAGATCACATGTAAACTATATTTAGAATTTTTTAAAGTCTGGGAGGCAAAATTAATACACAATTAGTTCCATAAATTAATTATGCAAGAAGAGAATAAAATTCGTTCCCAAATTAGCCAATTTTCATAATTATTTAACTATTGATTTTCAATTTAATTAAAGTTAAACTAGATTGCAGCAAACTAAAGCTAATACCAATTACTACTTGCAACTCTACATTTTGGATAATAAGCATTTTGCCAGAAGCAAGGAAAAGAAAAATTATTTGAGGTTATATATTTTAATATTACTTTTACCTCTAATTAAATCTATTTAATTAATACTTCTAATTAAAACCACTCCTTAATATAGCTTACTGGTTACTCCCTTCTCTGTAATTGTCCTTTTTCTACTTTGTGAATTTAGGATTAACTCAATTTAAAATGGGTTGTAACTCTATTTTTATTTTTTATTTTTTTATTTTTTATATTTTAATTGTCAAATAACTATTGTTAAGCAAATATTACAGAGTAAGGTGTATGTGTGTGTGTGTGTGTATTTACATATAACAGAGGAAAAAATTGCAATCTAAATCCTATTCAGGCTTCTATTCAAAATATGAGTAAAGTTATAATTCATTCCTAAAGTAAGTGTATATGTGTGTGTGTGTGTGTGTGTGTGTGTGTGTGTGTGTGTGTGCACAGGCAGGCTCATGACTAGTGTCCCCTCCTAGTGATGAGGGCTACTCTTAAGTAATCTCTAAGAATAAAGTCAGTACAGAGTCATTTTGGTCACTGAGATGTAGTAGTTTAGGTGCTATTCACCTCTCTACTCCCAGCAGCCTGAGGTTCTTTGATTACAAAAAAAGAAGAAATTTCCCCTTGAAATGCATTTTCTACCTATATTTAGATCTCATTATCTACTGAGGAGCATTATGAATTTCAGCTTTCCATTTATGGAGTAAGTCTAAATTTAATCTAATTCTTTGTTGGAGGAGGAGAACCAGAGGGTGATAGAGTGGAATAATACAAAGAAGTAAGATAAAAATCAGCCCTGGTCTACACACTGATCTGGGTCAAATGCTCTGGTTGTTTTATACAGAGGGAGGAGAGTGTTGCTCACCAAGGTCTTCAGAGCAGGATGTGCACAGTGACGGTCCTCAGAGCAGGATCTAAACATGACATATTTATTAGAGAGTATTGATCAGAGCAGGAAATGCTCACAGTGAATAATACACGAAGTGGCAATGTAATTCTCTGCGATGGCAATTTCCTGGTACAACTCATCACCTTTCCCCCCATTCAAACTGGACCTGTGCCTCCCTTGCCAGTAGGAAGAGGAGTTCCTCAGAAACATAAATGGAAATTAAAATAAATAATAATAGTAATAATAATTCTGGAGGTTTAGTATTCAGCAGCCAGCTTTTCATTAAAGGTAGAATACAAATCTTAACCTGTGGCCAGCACTCAGAAGGAAGAGGCAAGAAGATCTCTGTGAGTTTGAGGTCAGCCTGGTCTACGAAGTGAGTTACAGGACAGCCAGGGGTACACAGAGAAAAAAAATCTTAACTTGCTAACCAGATTTTGCTCTCTCTTCAATTGAAACATTACAATTATCTAAATTAGAGCAGGGAGTGATATTTTCTACATGTAAAATAAGAATTGTATGTGATTGAGGAATAACTTGGAGACACCCAGAACACTGTAAATGTGCGCTTTTACTCTTTGTATGTGTATGTTTGGGGGGGCAAAAGTGGAAGCCAGTTCATCTATAGTCAGACAAGATAAGCTAAGGTCCCTGAGATGCTGTCACAGGTCCATGACATCTTGGTGAGCGGTCGGAGCTGTAGACAACTTCTGAACTCATCCATCTCCTGTGAAAGGAAAGACAAGAAAACTTTATGGCCTCACGAGTGCAGTAAGAAGACCTGCATCTAGCCTTATTAACTTTACAGTGATCTTTGTAACTGTTAATTAGATGCTAGAAACCCAGAGAGATGCGCTTCAGAATAACAGAAAGCAGGATGTACAGCTACTGCTTGAGCCACTGGCTACTGCATACCATCATTTCAGATATGCCTGTATGAGCCCATATCTGTCTATGGGAAATGGAAGGAAGAAGAAATTTTGAAATGGACTTCACGAAAGTCACCCAAGGGATTAGCTAACAAGACCATTGTTTATGCATAGCAGAAAGCATAGGCTCAAAATAGAAATTACAGTTTTAAGAAAAGCAGGGGAAATTTTCATTTTTCTATGCTTGAGGAGACTGTGGCAGTAGAATTCCTCATTTTACTTCTTTAGCTATATGTGGGTTAGCCCTCTGATGTCTACTTTTCACTCCTCAGTTGGTGAGTGATTTCAGAATTCCAGACCTAGAGCATCTTTGAGGAAAGAGACTGTAATAGAAACAGAATGAGCTCTTCTTGAACTCAGGTGTCCACCACATGTGTTTCTGGGTTCTCACATTTCATTGTTCAGAAGAAGGTCATCTCAGATCTGGGTCAAGTCTTACCCTATGACTTAGGAGTCAAAAGTTCACCACTCATCTGCACTGAGTGCCTGGCTTGAGGGATGGAGACCTTGTTTCTTGGTTTCAGAAAAGGAGACAGTGTGAAGGTCTCTGAAATTTTGCATACAAAATTGGCAGAAGACTTCTGTGTAAATCAGTTCACAAATGCTCCCTACATCTACCAATAACCTTTATACATTGCTCTCCATTGTTGTTTATAAAAAATTCACCTACCACACTGTTATTCAGATTTTTACCCTAAAGATACCCAGAAAGTTTCTATTATAGACTTGTAATTAATTTTTTCAGTCCATTACCTTTACCAAATCTATCTGGCATGAAGCGAGTATATGCTAAGACATAATAATATCGGAGACGTGGAAAGAAAACTTCACACCAAGGAGAATACTGAAAGACTAAATAAGCTACCAACTTTACAAAATAATTTTTTTCCTTTTCTGTTTTTGGTATGTGTGTGTGTATACATGAGTGTTCACATACGCAGGATGTTTAGTGTGAAGGCATGTCTATCTGTGTGGAGCAGTACATGTGTATGGGTGCAGTTGCACAGTTGCGCTAGCAGCTGAAGTTGATGTGGAGAATTATCCCCAGGTTGCTTTTCCACCATTCTCAAAGAAACAGTATCACATATTCAAACTCAAGGCCCACCCTAGCCGGCTTGCTCTGGGGATGCCCTGTCTCTAGAGTTTGATGCTAAAATTATAATTTGGGCTCCACGCCCATCTGGCGTTATTGGAGTTCTGGGGATCCAAAATAGAGCTCAGGTATCCAGCACTTTAACTGTGAAGCCACTCCCCAGCCACAATCAAGTATTATTAAGAGAAAAAAAAATCCCTAAATTTATCTTTAACAACTTATATATCCATGAAAAACTGATCTAGTGACATACATAATGTTTAATAAACATGACACCTAACAAAGATGGTGAAGACAAGAATGTCCACATGTATGGGCCTAAAGAGTTTTATGATGAGAAACAGAAATGGATCTAGAACTCTTAGAATCAAGGATCCCAACAGTGGCAAACCTTTCTTTTCAGTTACAGAAAAATTTCTGTAAAAAGAGGGCTCAAAACAAGAGTAGAATTATTCTCTTTCACATACTAGCTCTTTCAATCTGACTCACCCAAGAGAGAGCAAAGACAAAGGAGAGGAAGCAGGACCCTCCTAAAGAACAAGAAACTTCACAGACCAGTGCTGCTCACGTCTCCTTGGCCAGAATACAGTAACACAGCTGCAGAGCGCTGCAAAGCAGGCCAAAGGAATTTTCAGATTGTTGCTAAGCAGAATATCAGATCTCTATTATCTCAAAAGAGGGGAGTGTAGATTTTGAGAAACAAATAATATTTTATCTCTCCCTTTTCCCCTCCCCATAATAAACATCAAACTTCTAGCCTCTGGAAATTTTATAGAGTAGACAACATATCCCTATTTGTAAGGAACTTTTCCAATGTTAAAATTGAAGTCACCTCTCCAGGCACTCTCTTAGTCCCCCACAAACTAGGGCTTTTGGACATCCTATTGACTATTTCTTTAAAAACAATACATAATACTTTATGCTAATCTCATCCAAACTGCCTTATCATTTTATAATTATTTAGCACTAACATTAAATGTGTTTTATGTTACTTAGAATCAAATAGTACTTTAACTTAAAAATAAAATTTGCCAATGCAAGTTATCAAAAAATTGGAGGAACAAGAAATAACTAAAATATTCCCCAGAAAAACATGCTAAGTAGACTTAAGGGAATGTTGCTATGTTCATTAAATTTTAATGTTCTTAAAGTAAATTTTAATTTACTTATCAATTATTTATGTTTAAAACACAAGAGATGATAAATCTGATTTTGAGGTATCATACTCATGACACCACTTCAGTTAGAAGTTAGGAAAACAGAATCCTTTAATGAATAATATCTTAATTTTGAGCTACCTAATATGATCTATATCCTATAGAAAGTTCATTGGAAGAACAGACATTGGAACAGGGGGCAGGGCATGAGAATGTTTACTCATTTATGTTTTTGAAAGTCAGATTTTCAGAAAATTATATAGCTAAGAACAGTCATTAGGTTTACCTAAATAAATGCCTTTATAATTGCAATTCCATGTGATACTATTTGATTTACTGAAAGTCTATGAAGTAAATGCTTGTGAAGAAAAGTGACCGTGACTCACAGTTACCACCAGTTCCTTCTGCCAGCCCGTTAAATAGTTCTCCAGGGTTCTTTCTGCTGCCCCCACTGTCACCAGTTTTAACTGTCTCCTCAGCTGTCTCACTGCCTGCCATAGTTTGAACATTGCCCTTATAATGTATTGCTCATCTCCAAATCATCATCTCATATCTGAGACTTTTCATAGGAACCAAGAATATGAATTGAATCCACCTCTTGTGATAAAAATCATGTCTGGTGCTCAGTGTATATATTAGTGGGCAGGGTGTCCATACTGTTGCTCCTCTGCTTTCACTTCTGGTTGACATAAATTCATTGTGTCCTTGACTCTTTTACTTCTAGAATTTTAAAGGGATGCTAGTTCTCACTCTAACCCCTAATAATTGTGAAACTTATTTTCTTAATAACAACTTCTAGCTGAGTTTGGGTAGCCTTCATCTATTAATCTAACTAATAGTGCCACTAAAATTTATAAAGTATATTAGGTAATTAAACACACATATGTTTAGCCAAGCTGACATAAAACCTGAGCCAGTACTTTGGGAGGAGACTAGAACACTGTTTACCAAGGAATCAGCTGAACTGGAGAGAAATGCACTTAGAGATCCCAGAGTAGCTGATTTAACACAGGAAACATGAAAGTGATAATCAAGCCGGCACTCATTGTCATAGTTCAAGCAAGAGGCTAATCTGGAGAAAGCACAGAGTCTCCTGTTCTGTCTTCTTCCATACAGCGGTACCAGCTAGGGGTCAGGTACATTCAGTCAGAAAACACAGGGGCAGAACCAATAACATCTGCAGTTCTTTTAGCTCAGGGCTGAGATGGCAGTGAGAAAGCACTGAGTGCCATGTCTGGTTGGTGAAGGGTCTTTCACATCATCATCTACCTGATAAGATTCCAGCTGAGGCACCACAGCCACAGTGAGGAAGGCATCTGCTAAAAACTTTCCAAAATGAGAGCACAGCCTAGCAACACAGAATGGAATAAGAGTAAATGTGTCTAGATTCATTTTAAGATGAATTTGTTACCTGAAAGCTAATTATATATGTGTGTTTGTATGTATTATGTATATGTGTGTATGTATATATCATATATGTATTGTATATACATATATGTGTGTACACACACACACACACACACACACACACACATACACATATATATATATATATATGACTTTCATGTCAACTAAGTTGGTCATTTCTACATACCTAGGGCCCCCAAACAGCTTTGCTTTTTGCCAGTTTTTTTTTTATTAGCTGATGAGATAAACATGACCAATAGTGGTTTTCTTTTCCTTTAGACAGTCAGAAATTCAAGAACTACTGTGGTGGTATTGTGTTCCCCAAAATATTGTGTACCTTAATAAACTTATCTGGGGTCAGAGAACAGGACAGCCACAATATTAAACATGAGGATAGGCAGTGGTAGCACATGCCCTTAATCCTAGCATTCCAGAGACAGAAATCCCTCTGGATCTCTGTGAGTTCAAGGCCACATTGGAAATGGCCAGGCATGGTGACACACGCCTTTAATCCCAGGGAGTGGTGGTAGAAAGGAGAAAGGTATATAAGGCGTGAGGACCAGAAACTAGAGGCATTTGCCCTGGAGAGTCATTTGCCCAAGAGAGGCATTTGCCCTGGAGAGGCATTTGCCCAAGAGAGGCATTTGCCCAGGAGAGGCATTTGCTCTGGAGAGGCATTCGGCCTGGAGAAGCATTTTGGCCTGGAGAAGCATTTTGGCCTGGAGAAGCATTTTGGCCTGGAGAAGCATTTTGGCCTGGAGAAGCATTTGGGCTGGAGAAGCATTCAGGCTTCTAGCAGCAGTTCAGCTGAGACTCATTCGGATATGAGGACATAGAGGCTTCCAGTCTGAGGAAGCAAGACCAGCTGAGAAATTTGCCAGGTGAGGTTAGCTGTGGCTTGTTCTATTTCTCTGACCTTCCAACATTTACCCCAATACCTGGCCTGGGTTTGATTTTATTAATAAGACCATCTAAGATTCATGCTACAAACTACAATTTGGGCTGAATCATACCAAAGATGATTTTCTTATATTCTTTTTTTTTTCCAGGGTTTTTTTTTTTTGAGACAGGGTTTCTCTGTGTAGTTTTGGTGCCTGTCTTAGATCTCACTCTGTAGACCAGGCTGGCCTCAAACTCATAGAGATCCATCTTGTTCTGCCTCCCGAGCACTGGGATTAAAGGTGTGCACCACCACCGCCTGATTTTCTTACATTCTTACCAGGACATAAAAACATGACCTTCCAATTTTCTGATTCAGTCTTTTAAGAAAGCATATTATTTTTCCCTTTAAATTAGTATTGTCCTATAATACACTGTGTATGTTTTAATAATATTGTAGCAAGAGTACAGACTTTTTACTCTTTGGGATACTATCTATGCTCTACAACCTCAGCAGACATGCCATTCTTTAGCATAACTGTAAATTACGTTGCGTGCGTGTACCTGTTTGTATGTATGCAGAGGCGTATATACATCTATGCACTTTCGTGTAGAAGCCAGAGGACAACCTCTGACGTCATATTTCAGAAGTCTCCCACCTTGCTTTTCTTTTAAGATTTGTTTTTGTTCCATATGTTTGAGTATGTATGTAAGTGAACTGCATGCTTTCCCAGTGCCTGCCGAGATCATAGAGGGGGATGAAACCCCCGGAAATGGAGTTAAACAATGGTTGTAAGCTACCAGGTAGCACTGTGAACAGAACAACATGTGTCCTCTACAAGAAGAGTAAGTGCTCTTTAATCTCTTTAGACCCATTAATCTTGTTTTTTTGTTTTGTTTTTTGTTTTTTTTTTATCCAGGGTCTCTCACTGGCCTGGCATTCACTAATTAGGCTTAGCTTGCTGGTTGGCCAGGGAACCCCAGGGATCCTCCTGTCTACCTTCCCAGTGCTGGGACTCAAGTGTGCCACCAGGCCCGTGTTTTACATGGGTACTGGGGACTGAACACAGGCCCTGGTGAATCAGGTACTTTACCAACTGATATGTCTCCTTAACGTTACTTGGGTCTTGGGTTTTAAATTCTTATAATACCGAAAGCCTTCCTCTCATTATTCAAAATGTTCTGCACATATTAGGTTAAGGTTCTAACATTATAAATTTACTAGGATTCAACATATGGTATATTGTACACCTCTGAGCTATAAACACTACCGTAAAATTAAAACAATTTCACTGGGCAGTGGTGACACACACCTTTAATCCCAGAACTCGGGAGGCAGAGCCAGGCAGATCTCCGTGAGTTCAAAGCCAGCCTGGTTTACAGAGAGAGATCCAGGACAGGCACTAAAACTACACAAAGAAATCCTGTCTCAAAAAAAAAAAAAGTTAAAACAATTTCAAGTTCTTCGTCTGCCATCTGAAATTCCTTGTTTCTTCACAGGATATTACGTATATATATGTATTCAAATGCTCATTCCTTATGATAAGATGTTGTTAAAATAAAACCATCTGAACTAAAAAATATTTTAAACTAAAAGTGCATTTAATACTCCTAAATGAGCCTGGCAAGTTAGTAACACATTGTACTGTAGGTTATCAGTCACTTACACTTGAAAGCAGATGGTATCTGGTAAAGGAAACTGACCATCATGATGAGAGTGTCTTCTTTACTTATGATTAGCCTGAGAGAAGGTCAAAGTTAAAAATCTTCTGTATGGTTTCTACTGGGTTCTTACAACTTCTGCAAAACCAGGTAGTTGCTATGTCCAGCCAGCATCAAGAGGTTGGCATCTCTCAGGACTATTGGCACAAGCTCCGCAAGACCTGGGCTAAGAGAAAGCTCTACCACAAAAAGCAGAAGTAGGAGCTGGGACAGCCTGATGTCAACACTAAGATTGGCTCTCATTGTCTAGACACAGTCCAAGTTTGAGGAGGCAGTAAGAAGTACTGAGCCTTAAGATTGGATGTCGGGAACTCTTCCTGGGGCTCTGTATCGTACTTGCAAAACAGGGATCATTGATGCTGTCTACAATGCATCCCATAACAAGTTGGTCTGCACCAAGACCCTGGTGTAGAACTGCATCGTGCTTTTTGAGAGCACAATGCACTGACAGTGGTACCAGTCCCTCTATGCACTGCCCCTAGCTGCAAGAAGGGGGCCCAGTTGGCTCCTGAAGAGGAAGAGATTTAAAACAAACAAACAAACAAAACAATTACAGAAAATTCAAAAGAAATATTATGAAAGTATAAAGAACACCAAAATAGGTGGTCTTCGGGAAGAGTGGCTCCAGTAGGGCAGGTTTCTTGCCTATATGGCCCCAAGACCAGCCAGTGTGGCAGAGCAGAGGGCTAGGTTCAAGAAGACAAGGAGCTGGAGTTCTATCTGAGGAAGATCGAAACCTGCAAAGGCAAATAAACCACCATTCATAGCTCATGTAATAAAGGTGTTTATTCTTCTGTGTTAAAGAAAAACATGTAGTCCATGAAATTTAAAGCAAATTTTAGTTAAAGACTATGTGCATGTGTGTTACTTCATTTCTTTTCCTAATATGATCAGGTGAATTTGTTTTTAAGGATTCTTACTAACGTCTTCTAAGATACCAGTTTCCATACTACAAGTTTATGGTTGAGTTTATTTATATATCCAGATCTTTATTTACCATTATTTTCTCACAAACGCATTTTTTTTTTAAGTTTAGCAAAAGGGAGGCTTTGCTTTTCTCTTATACTCAATACTGAAGACACCAGAAAATCCTATAAGCTCCCAACAGAATTGAAGCCAGAGGGCTTTTGGGCACAGCTCAGTGTTAGAGCGCTTGACTTGAAGGCATGTGGCCCTGAGTTTTATCCCCAGCTCTGCAAATAAATAAAGAGGAATCAGAGTCTCATCCTACCATAACCACCTGCCATCCCTGTCACCACCTTGAGCGAAGCCATCTGCACCATTCTCTTACAATATTGCAACAGCCCAGTAACTCATCCACCTTTGCCCTGAACCCCCTCGACTCTTAATCCCCAGCCCAGAAGGCAGAATGAAGCTTTTAAAGAAGGAGTTAGAACATGTCACTCCTCTATTCAAAGTCTTCCTAGAGCTTCTCACGTCACTCGAAAACTCCCAGAAAAGCACAGAGGTATCCTGCCCCGATCATGATTTCAATAGTCTTTACTCACACAACTCTATTAACCCTTGCTTGCTCTCCTCAAGTTTAGTGGGTTCTGAGATGTTGTTTGGAACAGGTATGCTCTAGCACCTACTCATTCAGGTTATATATGCTCACTGTTTTCTGCCTAGCATTCCCTTCATACACTTTTCTGTACAAACGTATAAACCCCTCCCATAGTGTGAGAGTCTGTCCTCAAATATCTTGTGGCAGGACCAGATGATTTCATTTCAAAGTTTTGATCTTTTGTCTTATTAGAATTACTATTGTTGTTGTGATGAAACACCATGACCAAAGCAACTTTGGGCTGAAAAGCTTTATTTGGCTTATGCTTCCACATCACTGTTCATCCTTGATGGAAGTTTGGGTGGAAACTCAAACAGGGCAGGAACCTGAAGGCAGGAGCTAATGCAGACATCATGGAGGAGTGCTGCTTATTGTGTTGGTTCTCATGGTTTGTTTACTCATGGCCTGCTTTCTTGTAGAATCCAGGGCTAGCAGGTCAGAGGTGGCACAGCCACAAAAGCCAGGGCCTCCTCCATCAATCTCTAATTGAGAAAACACTCTACAGTCTTTCCTATCGCTAGATCTAATGGAAGCTTTTTCTCAATTGAGGTTCCCTCCTCTCTAATGAGCCCAGCTTGGGTCAAGTTGACATAAAACTAGCCAGCACATCCTTCATCTCTACAATCTTACTACATTTCAACATATTATTTTCTCTCTCCATAGTACTTATAATCATATACACATGAACACATACATATATTTACATGCACACACAAACATAGCTATACTATATAAAGTAATAGAATACGATAATATGTATCAAATTTTAATTTATGTCTTTTGATAATTTTTATTTCCAATTAAAGTATTAATTCTATGAAATTGAGAACTCTTGCATGTTTTACTCACTGGTATATCCTATTTTTAACATATTTAAGTATGTGTTTATTTAGTTTTCTCTGTGTATATGTGGTGTAAGTTTCCTTAGGTGGGATTGTGTGTGTCTTCTATCATTCTCTCCCCATTCCTTTCAGGGAGGGTCTCTTCCAGACTGTAGGGTTTCAGTTTCGTAGGTATGCTGGAAGTCCACAAACCCCAGAGATCTTTCCATCTCCACCCTCTTAAAGCTGGGGTTACAGAAGTGCACTGGATACCCAACTTACCGCATAGATGTTAGGATTCAGACTCCAGTCTTCATGACTGCAAGTGTTCCTTACCTCTAGACCCTCAGTGTCATATTCTAATACTGATAATAAAGTCTGAAATAAAGTAGACATTCAAATATTTGTTGAAAAAATGAATAATTAAATCAATCAGAAGATACATGATAGGGTTAGCAAAATTCCTTTGACACTTAGGAAAATAAGTCAAATTTAGTGCTGTTTCTTCTCTTCATTAGTAGAAACTATAGAGTAGAAATTAGAGAGGCAGAGAGAGAAGAGAGAGAGAGGAGAGGAAAGGGGGTCAGTACTTCATAAAATATAGAATAACCTTTAGTGAATGACAAGTATTATAGACAAAGACTGGGATGTAAGGCAGTAGTAGAAATAGTAGGACACTTGCCTAACATGTGCAGGTCCCCACATCATAACCAACCAACTAACCAACCAAAGAAGTTCATACAAACAGCATTGAATGATACCTTTAGTCTAAGGAAAAATTATGGATGTTTTGGAAAAAATAATATTCAAAAGTTTTCTACTATTTAGTATATCAGACCAAAACCAGTGCTTTTACTGAGATCCTATGCTAATTAAGCACATAGACATGTCTCTGGAAACAGCTTACAAGGCAGATTAAAGTTTGTTCTAGAGTTTAAGTTTTCAACATGAAAGCTTTATACTTATTTTCAAATATAACAAGTTAGAACAAATCTGCTATTTTTCTTTAGAACACTTAGTACTAGAATGAAGGTAGCATTGATAACTGACCTCTAACATTCACATGAGGAAATTAATGAATGATGTTATGGATGTTTTTCAGTTTATTCAATTAATGTTTGTGTTTTTGAAGGCACTGTTATGCTTCTGGCCACTTTTCCAATATAATACTCTGGCCGCAATTGAATGATAAATTTTATTTCCATATAAAGATTATGATTATTGTATTTTAATTTAATTCCTCTTTATATGCATATGTGATTAAGCTCCCACAAGACTCCAAAGTTTAGGTTTACAGGATTATGGCACAAACACAGGACAAATTATGAATTATTTATGCTTATTAGAACAATAAATTCTAAAAAAAGTTTTTTAATTTAATTGCATCTAGAAATGTTGTTCTTGAAATGCATTTTATGAGGCACAGATGGATGCATTTGTTAATAAAATCTCCATTCTTAAGGCAAAGAACTGAGGAAAACAATGAAGAGTTAGAGAAGAGCTCAGCATTCTACCTCACACCCATAAACCCTGTATGTGAGATGCTAAAACCCCAAAGGACACTTCAAATCCTAGGCTAGGCTGGGCAATATACTTAAAGTTCCATGACAGTCTTAAATGAAACTTGTAATCCTTTCTCAAAAGTAATCCCCAGTTAAAAATAAAAAAGGAGAGAAGGAAGGAAGGAAGAAAGGAAGAAAGGAAGGAAGGAAGGAAGAAAGGAAGAAAGGAAGGAAGGAAGGAAGGAAGGAAGGAAGGAAGGAAGGAAGGAAG
>CABHPQ010164286.1:14173-50106 GCA_902168405.1 Peromyscus aztecus
AAGGAAGGAAGGAAGGAAGGAAGGAAGGAAGGAAGGAAGGAAGGAAGAAAAGCAAAATGGGAAAGACCCACAAGAACCCGAGAAGGGAAAAGAAAGTAGTGATGTTGCAAACAGGATTCCATTGTGCAGTAATGGAAGCCACACACTGAAGATTGGGGTCTTACATTCCAAATGTCAAGTGAAAGCATTCTGTTGATGTCTACTGACATCAAGGACAAGAAAGAAACAATGGATACAGCTTAGAAATTTTAAACTCATCAACATAAGACAAATTTTCACATTGAAATCTATCTCTTGGTCAAACTGTAAAATTTCTGAAGCATACGTCTGACTACACTTCCCCAAGGCACAGAAAGAATCCAGATGGTAGCCTCTTGCTTCAGACTAACTGAGTTCAAAGAGCAGCAAGTTAAAGTCCTGACACAGAGGGGAGAGTGCTACCGACTTTGATGGCTTGTCTACTATTTCTTAGGAAAGGAGGCCTGGTGTGTTCATACTATTATTAGTTTACTTTGTGGTTCATCCGTAAATCTAAATCATCCAGTATTAAAAGCAGATGTAACCTTCTGGAATTAAAGATCTGTTGTGAGACCTGAGAAAACGGTATATATTTTACTGTCCCTCCAAGTGTAAATGAATGCATGTACACAATTTTAGGTTTTCAGAGACTTCAGGAAGCACAAGTACAGACTACAATCATGTAGAATAAATCCCTCATGTTACAAAAATTCAAGCATTCCATTTGCATAATGCTTTTGCACAGTGGTTTAATAAAACACTGATTGGCCAGTAGCCAGGTAGGAAGTATAGGCGGAACAAGCAGACAAGGAGAATTCTGGGAAGAGGAAGACGGAGTCAGGAGACCCCAGCCTGCTGTCCAGGGAGCAGCATGTAATGGCACACAGGTAAAGCCATGGAACCGACATATGGATTAACAGAAATGGGCTGAGATTAAGCGTAGGAGCTAGTCAGTGGTAAGCCTGAGCTAACGGTTGAGCAGTCTTAATTAATATAAGCCTGTGTGTGTTTACTTGGATCTGAGCGGCTGTGGACCAGTGGGACACAGGAAAACTTTCAGCTATACCATTTAATGATTCTGAATGCACATATTTCAAGCTTACATTAAACCAAATAGAAAACAGGATAGAAAAGATGAAAACCTCATAGTTAATTGATGGAAATTCTGGCCAAACATTACTAGTGGTTTATTGATGCAGAAAAAGAATAAAATGACCAAGTTTGGTGATGGTTTACACAGAAAGCCATGAGAACATGTAAAATCTGCTTCTGTTTATGCTTCTATCACCTTCCTGAATGGGGTCAGGAATAGACATCACAGAAAAGGTGATGAGTCTCAGAGCATGATAAAGAATTCAGTCAGGTAAAGAAAAGGGGCATTGCAAACAGAGGAGAAAACAAGTGGTGCAGAGATCCCAGGGAAGCTGAGGATTGCCATAGAGGGAGCCTGATGTACTGAAGCAGAGAGTGGGCCATGAAGGGAATGGCCAGTGAAGAATGGCTGTGTTCTAGAGCTCATGTCACACCTTCGGAGGTTTTAAAGTGTGGCTCAGATTCTCTGTGCAGAAAACCATCCTGGCAGAGGTATGAAAACAACATTAGAATGAGAAGAAGAGCACATGGTGGGAGAAGTGAAAGAGAGTCTGTGCTTTAAAGTAGGTGCCCGCAGTTGCCAAAATGTAGCAATACAAAAGATGGACAACCTTGCAGGACTAAGAAGCATTTACCAAAATGCAATAGCACTTGGTGTTTACCAACAGAATAGAGTAACTTGCCCTAGGCACATAATTAGTAGCAGAGATATGTCTAGTGTTAGGCTCTTCACTCTCCTCCCGTTTTCCTTTCTAGTGTTCCACACCAGTTCCACTTATTGTTTGGTTAATTTATAAAGAGATTTCACATTAGGGATTGAAAATTGTCTATTAATGTTGATGACTTTCTCTCAAAAATATTCCAACTTTCTTTTAAACAAGGAAATCCAGACCAAACATATTATTGGTTTTAACAAAAATTTCATTGTAATTAACTCAGTCATTGTTCTTCCACCCCTTACAAGTAATTGTAGTTTGCTAGTGTCAAGATTAAATTTTGACCTGCTGATAACCAGGTGTGAAAGCAGAAGCCCGCTGATAACCAGGTGTGAAAGCAGAAGCCTGCTAAAAACAGTATGTGTGTCATTGTGTCTGCTTGTACATTTATTAGCATTTTGCCAATTCAAATATTTTAAGAAATAAATATCCCAATCACTATAATCTCCTCAAACTATGCCTTTGATCAAAGATGAACAGTTGCTCTCCAATTTCATCATAAGACAATAATTATGACATGTTATATTTTCTACAGAGATCACTGTGAGTTATTGGCATGTGAAACATTCATTGTGCCCTTATATCCTAAGGACTAGGAAAAAAACATGCTTTTTTTTTTTTGGTTTGAAAAGTCAAAAAAATCTAGAAGACTAAAACATCACATGCTTATTAATTCCTTCTGTCGTTTTTTTTTTAATTTTAATTTTTATTTATTTATTTATTTATTTATTTATTGTTTTTTGGTTTTTCGAGACAGGGTTTCTCTGTGTAGCTTTGCACCTTTCCTGGAACTCGCTTGGGAGACCAGGCTGGCCTCGAACTCACAGAGATCCGCCTGCCTCTGCCTCCCGAGTGCTGGGATTAAAGGCGTGTGCCACCACCACTTGGCCTCCTGTCATTTTTTTAAAGAACAATAATTGTATATCTTGTTCTGTTTACTAAAGCAGAGTAATTGTTTTCACTCTGTATTATAAACTGATATGGTTATTAATGGTAAGTAAAAAGGAAGCAAACCACTGAATGAAATATTTGGGTGGAACAAAGGATAGAAACATTGTCCAATTTAAGTAGAGCAAGTTAATTTCAGAATTCAAGCTTCAAAGAAATTAGAACTCAACGTAAAATCAGATCACAGTGATATGAAATACAACACCTTCCATATATTATATTTTGTATATTTTTCTCTTATTTCCTAAAATAACTGTTATCTATTATTTATTAAACAAGTAGTTTGAGGGAGTTGCCATTCTTTTTGGATACTATGCTTGCAATGGAGACAGCTCTTAATAACCCTTGTGTCAGTCGGGCGTTGGTGGCGCACGCCTTTAATCCCAGCACTCGGGAGGCAGAGGCAGGCGGATCTCTGTGAGTTTGAGGCCAGCCTGGGCTACCAAGTGAGCTCCGGGAAAGGCGCCAAGCTACACAGAGAAACCCTGTCTCGAAAAACAAACAAACAAAAAAAAACCCTTGTGTCAGACTCAAGAAATTCATGCTTCTGGGGAAAATATAGTCAAGAAACAGAGATTTTAATAGTGTGTGATAAATATCAAAGGTGGTATATTACAGAAAAAAAGCAGACAAGAATATAAGCAAAAAAAGGCAATGATTTCCAATCTGTCAGAACTCTGGGTTGGATTTGATTATATTTCTTGGTTGTTTTTCAAAACTCAGTATTTGTCTCTTCAAAATCTTTATCTTCTGCAAAGAGAGTAAATTATTCTTAAGCATTGAACAAAGGTATCAGTGATTTGGGGTGAGGAACTATACTGCTCTTGGTCACACAGTATGAAAAAAATGTTTTCTCACCAGTTGGACCACAGCTATAACTCTTACTTGTAAAGGCAGATGAATACACAGTCTTTGTAGTTTCTTTCTGATGTTTATGCATTGAGACATATTGAAGAGCCAAGCCTTCTCCAATACATCCTTTGTGAATTGATCAAAACATGTGAGCTGGTAATGCAGACACACAAATTTATTAAATTGTAAGGTGTACAGGAGAATGCCATACTTAGCTGTTGCTAGAGTTTTCCTGCCTGGTCCACGGTCAGGATAAATCTCTTTCACCTGCCAGTCCCACAACCACTCAGACCCAACCAAGTAAACACAGAGACTTATATTGCTTACAAACTGTATGGCCGTAGCAGGCTTCTTGCTAACTGTCCTTATATCTTATATTAATCCATTTCTATAAATCTATACCTTGCCACATGGCTCGTGGCTTACCGGCATCTTTACAAGCTGCTTGTCCTGGTGGTGGCTGGCAGTCAGTGACCCCCTCTGCCTTCCTGTTCTTTTTATTCTCTCTGTTAGCCCCGCCTATACTTCCTGCCTAGCCACTGCCAATCAGTGTTTTATTAGCAACACATTTGCCATACAGAACATCCCACAGCACTTAGCTACTTCATGTGCTGTGTTTTTTAGCTATGTATCACCTATGAAAACACAGGGAACATACATGGGATGATGTGGGGAAAGTGGACCTAAAGGGTCTTAGGTCCAATAGAGAGGATGCATCAGGACACCAAGGTAAGACCTCTGCCAGGATCAAGATGAGTTCATCTGATTCTCCTGCTTGTAATTCAGAAAAGTGATTTAAAAATAATAATCATTAAAGAAATAGATTAGGGTGTAGCTAGAGTTTTCCTGCCTGGCCAACGGTCAGGATAAATCTCTTTCACCTGCCAGTCCCACAGCCGCTCAGACCCAACCAAGTAAACACAGAGGCTTATATTGCTTACAAACTTTATGGCCGTGGCAGGCTTCTTGCTAACTGTTCTTATATCTTATATTAATCCATTTCTATAAATCTATACCTTGCCACATGGCTCGTGGCTTACCGGCATCTTCACATGCTGCTTGTCCTGGAGGCGGCTGGCTGGCAGGCAGCGACTCCTTCTGCCTTCCTGTTCTTTTTATTCTCTCTGCTAGTCCCGCCCATACCTCCTGCCTAGCCACTGGCCAATCAGTATTTTATTAGCCACACATTTGCCATACAGAACATTCCCACAGCATTAGGGTTTAGAAACAATCTTGTGTTCTGCTTCTAACTAGGTAATTGATATGGATTATGTATACCAAGAAGGTCGGTTTAGCCTGTTTTTTTTTTGTTTGTTTGTTTGTTTGTTTTTTAATAAGGAAATATCTGGAATAAATTTCCACACCTGCTTCCAACTCTGAGCTTTGAATAACATGAACATCATTATTAGGAACCAGCAGAACAAAGAGCTGTTGAAAATAGAGAAATGAAGCTGAGATGAGCTGCAGAGATGAACTTCCATAACAAGTCTGGCCCAGGGCCATATTCCCCTTCAAAATTTTAATGACCATACAAAATTGATGTTACTTTGTTTTTAACAATAAATGGTCTTTTAAAGTACCTAAAAGAGCCGAGCAGCAATGGCGCATGCCATTAATTCCAGCACGAGAGAGGGAGGCAGAGCCACGCGGATTTCTGTGAGTTCAAGGCCAGCCTGGTCTACATAGCAAGACCCAGGGCAGGCACCAAAACTACACAGAGAAACCCTGTCAAAAAAAAAAAGCCTAAAATAAATATGTAGTTAAGCAAAATTAGTATGAACAGCTCATTTTTTTTTTTTTATAATTACAGGAATGTCTGCCTTCCTACTTGGAGTCAATAGAATTGTAAACCCACACCACCAACTAGAGCTTTGTTACTGTTGTTTCAGCTTAAGCTTTATCCTTAAAGCCAATACTGTTACATCTCTCAAAGCTCAGAGACCAGGAATCTTGCCTATTTCTTGTAAAGAGAGGAATATTCTAAAAGTTTTAAGATTATCACCAGCTACCAGAAATGGTTTGTCTCCATTTTTTTTTCAAAACTTCCTTTACATTCAATTTAATGCATTTAAGAGTAAATTATTCAGGAAGTTGATAAAGATTCATTACTTCACTGTAGGGAAGTCTAAAAGAGCAGTCAGCAGCAGCTGTGTAGGCTCGCTGCCGATTTACTCCACATATAGGGCATAATGGAGTCACGGCAATTTGGGTAATGTAACATTATCTGTGTTGATTGTAGATATTACAGCAGGATATTATGCTTTTGAAGAGTGCAGTAAATGAAACAACTGCATGATGGGTAAGGAGGTAGTCTCACTCTAGGAGTAAAGTTTTCTTTAGAAAAAAAAAAACTAAAATTTTAAGCATACGTAAGAGGCGTTTAGAAACAACTTTCTCAAGAAAGAGGCCCATGCAGGGGCTGGACAGGACACAGTGACACATCTCCAAATGAAATACACCACTTTCACCTCCACAATTGGTAAATATGGAACTAACCAGATGTTGTGCATACCAAATTGACAGCCTGTGTTGATTTTGACTCAGAATTAGCTATGCTGTTGGGCTAGGTGGTGAATGCGGGGGAAATGTTTACACAAAGGAGTGAGAAATTTCTCTTATTGCCAAAGGATGGGTAATAACTCTTATGAGAAATGAAACACTAGCTTAATATTGAGATTTCATCCATACTCCAATATCCCATGCATCTAAATTTGAATCGAATGAAATATAAGGTGAGTTTTGTAGTCCTTATTGACTTTAGATTTATGACTTAAGATATGGTCCTAATTACTATAATGCAAACCTAAATTTAGACCAACAGTTATAATCAAGAATAAATCATAGGCATTTTTTCCTTGAATATTTTAGAAATGCAATTCTACAGGTTCTAAAGTTTTCCATCAGTAACTACTGATGCCTATTGAGAGTTTGTTAAGAGCCAAACCTCATATCTTCATAAAGGGGTGTTATTGTTATGATATCTGTGCATTTATGGAAAGTAGGACAAAGATTAAATAACTTTAGTATATATCCTGCTACTAAGTAGTTTAGCTAATGATTGAACCAAGCAGATTTTTTTTCCAGACCACAAACATCGTAGTATGCCTTCCAATCATACCTTTGATTTCATTTATTAAGCAGGCACTGAATAAACACTTATAATTTGAAGATACCTTCAGTGATGTTGCAGATAGTTGGGATAAATACCATGCAGTTACTACTCTCAGCATGTTCATAATGACAACCAGGAAGTACAATACCTTGCAATTCTGTACTGCTGTAACAAACGCTGTTTGGTTTGGTCCATATCACCTCAGCCCAATTTTGATTTGGTCTTCATCTTCTGTGGATATAATGTTCATTTGTGATCAATGCCTGTGATATGGAACATTGCTATTAATGCTCTAAGATGCCAAATAGCATCTTGCTTTCATTGTTCTAAAGCCTCATTTAATTTATTGAGAATTTTAGTATGGGAGGAAGAAACTTTTACATTAAAAAAAAAACTTTTGGAACAGATGAACCAGGGTACTATTAAATTTAGCTTGTTGCTGGTACTTTACCCTACTTACAAATATTTGTCATATGGAAGAGAGCTGGAAGGAGTAGGATTCTCATCAGAATAAACACAGACCTGGCCCTATCACAGGTCCTGGGCTGCTGACAGAAGACATGACACTTCTAAATCACAGGCCAAGGACCATAATAACGAAACATAAGCAACAGCAGGAGTATCTGAATGCTTTTAATGGTTCTCCCAGTGTTAAAATCCACTGAATGGACAGAGAGCCCAGGGTGGAGGCTGTGCAAATAGAATGGCATAATGTAGCAGAGGAACTCTGGGTGAAAATAGAGACAACTTTCATAGCAAGCAGTAAGCATGCCTATTCTCTATGCAAACATAAAAATAAAATAATGATATATTTAAGACTGTATGATTCATTCATATTAAGCATTACCTCGACTTTCAAAATGTCCAGCTGCATTAAACAATACAGGTAAGTGGGGAGAGGGAAAAAATGAACAGTCAGAATCTGAGAACTTGGGTTCAAGGGCAGATGGGAACACAAGAGGTCTTCAGCAGACTACTTCTCAACAATACCAAGGGTACAATGTAAAAGACAGGGAATTTTGTATACAATCCTCAGGTCCTGCTGCCATTTTTCATGAAGCTTTTCTGTTGTAGAATATTATTTTAAGATGTGTTACATTTGTTTGTGCTGTGGAATGTTTGTTTAATGATGCAAGATGTATTGCATTCTTTTAGGTTGCATTTGTTTAACTCCGAGAAGCTGTGTTACTTTGCCTGTCTAAAACACCGGATGGTCTCATAAAGAGCTGAACAGCCAACAGTGAAGCAGGAGAAAGGATACGTGGGGCTGGCAAGCAGAGAGAATAAATAGGAGGAGAAACCTGAGAGAAAAAGAAGAAAGAGCAAGAGAACAAGGAGAGGAAGATGCTAGGGGCCAGCCACCACAGGGTAAGAGTGAAAGTAAGATATACAGAAGTAAGAAAAGATAAAAGCCCAGAGGCAAAAGGTAGACAGGATAATTTAAGTTAAGAAAAGCTGTCTAGAAATAATCTAAGTTGAGGCCAAGCATTTATAAGTAAGAATAAGCCTTGGTGTGTGATTTACTTGGGAGCTGAGTGGCAGGCCCCCAAAAGAGCAAAAACAATCAACAACATTTTTTTTCTAAAGGATAGTGTTTTGATTGGGTTTTTCCTCAGTGTAGCAGTGCAGAGGGAGTGGAATTTTTAGAGAGAAGCGGCACCGAAAAGGAAATCTATAGTCATTCATGAACTGCTCTAAGAAGAAAACAGGGTAGAATATTTCCCTGGGATCTTAGTGCCTGGCTGAGAAGGAAGGAGCCTGACCGCCTGATCTCTTTCTGGCTGCTGGCCTTACCTCTTCATCTCTTCTCCTTCCATCGCTTCCACGGAAATGCCGTCACTATGATCTGACATAGCCAGGGCCCTAAGCAGAGTCCAGCTTTTGCCAGTACCAGGCTCTTGATCATCAAAGTTGAGAATAAACTCCTTACTTTATAAATTGCTCAGTCTCAAGCATTTTGTGTTTTCAAATGAAAACAGAAATCTAAAATGGTAGAACAATTTTAAACCAAAAATCTCAGAAAATTTTAAGTAGTTGATATATGATCTAGAAATTACATTTTATTTTTCATTCTCTCAAAAATCTTTATTTTAATTTCTTCTGACTCTCACAAGCAGGGACATTCTTTTCCTTGGCCCTATATTGGACCCATTATGACCTATACAAACATCTTTTAAGAGGCCTCATTTCTGGTCGATTATCTCCTGGATAAAGAATATTTGCATTAGGCAGTATAAGGACAGGGTTAGGGGGTTTGCAGGAGCCAACGTGCTCATACTTTTTAAAAGCAGGCTAATGTTCCTGTTATTGCTGGCTCCCTCTGCTTCTCCATGACCTGAAGAAAGTCAATTAACTTCTATGTGTCTGTACAATGAGGATAACACTGCTTGGTCACACACCTCTCAATGGTGTTGTAAGGAAAAACAAGATAATGCTTATAAAGCATTTACAGAAAGTTCAAAGGAAGCATAGACAGAGAGTACAATGCATTCTTAAATGTGAAAAATGGTCTAATTCAGACTCTGACAAGGCTTGGTTAATAGGAAAAGGCATTTTTAACACTTTGCTAAACATAGTTTTCTCCCGAGAGTATGCCATAAATACACTGTTTGCTTAGATGGGACTCTACCTGCCGTATTCAAATTCACCAAAGCAATAACATAGTCCCACTTAGGCAGGCAAGTGGACAAAGCTTGTATTAGGATATGAGAGAGAGAGCCTGCTTATCTGCTTTATCACTGTAGAAAGGGACTAAGGAGTTTAGCATGACACTTAAAATTGCTTATTCACTCATTCTACCTCTCTTTTGATAGAGGCAGGTTTAAGAACTCACTGTGTCCTGGGGATGAGGCTAGGTGTCAAGCTAATATATTACACAAAGAATGAAAGCTTTTAGGCATAGTAATCTTAGGATTTTTGACAGTAAGTAAGTATTAGTAGCCTGCAGTTTAATAATTACTCTGTTTCCCTTTGTGTGTCTATGACTGTGAGGGAGCAAATCCTCTAGGGAGAATCTAGAGTCTATTTCAGATGGATAAAAGATATGCAATGACAGATTCCTTTCTAAGGAAGAACTATGAAACAACATAGAGAACCAATATTTACAAAAAGACAAGGTGAGAGGATTCATAGAACACAACCCATAAACTATAACATAGGTATGTATTTTTTTATACTCCCCTTCCATTTCCTTTTCATTTATTTTTTTTGATACAGGGTCTCTCTATACATATACCTCATCATCCTTCCTTGGACTGCTGAATGATGAAATTATAGCTGAGCACCACCAGGCTCAGCCCAGCTTCTAATCTCCTGGGGGAGAAAAATGGATCAGACATCATCATAGCAATCATTGGAAGGTATCTAGGCCACTGCTACTTAAAAATATAATCCATAGAAAGCAACTCGAGCACTGTCTGAAATCTTATTAGAAATGCAAATTCTAAAGCCTCAGCCAAGAGCTACTAAATCAAGATCCACTGGGACCCAAGAATCAGTATTAACAAGCTCTCCAAGTCGTTTCTTGGCTCCCCAAATATGATAAGCATCGACCTAAGCTATCCTTCTCATTTCCAGTCAGCTCACAGTCATTTGAAATGTCAATCTGCCCTTTGTAAAAATCCCATCAACAGAATTGTTCACATAAGGCAAGTATAAAAGCAGAAAGGCTAATAGCCTGGATTTAATGATTTAAAAGCAGTGTGATTCATCTAAATTAGTACAACATGGCTTAATATGAAAAACTTAAAAGAGAAGCAAAGTGCGTTTCTTGGATGGTGTTTCAGCTGCTCTTAGACTGGTTTTCCTTCTTCAAGCTGGATCTCAAGAAGGCATTGTGATTGGTTCGTTATTGCCATGAGTCCACACAATGAGTCCATTCAGTCAAATGTTTGTGTCTCTTAAAAATCCATATGCTGCATTCTAAAGCCAACATGTCATGGTATTAGGAAAGAATGTGTGTGTCTCATAAAAATCAATATGTTGAATTCTAAAGCCAATGTGTCATGGTATTAGGAAATGTCACTTTGGGGAAAGAACTATATTATAGAACAGGATCTCATAAATGGAAGTAACTACCTTGATTGTAACTGTTTTATTTCTTTTGTTCTGTTATCCACAATATGAGTATACAACCAAATGACTGACATCTACAAGCCAAGAAGTGACCCTGGGAGACATCAAACCTGTCAATGTCATGATCTTGAAACCCCTGGTCTCAACAACTGTGAGAGAGAATTAGGTTTTCTTGTTTAAGATACCTAGTCTATGCTTTGGGAGTTATACAAGCTAGAGGTGATGAAGACTATTCTAATTCCCACCACAGGAGTCCTGACTTGGATTCATAGTACTTAACATAGTAGACTATGTTTTCATAAATCTTTTGTTTAATGATTTATCCTATAGTAGGGAAGAGATGGGGGGAAGGCAATAAATGAATAGCATTGGTTTAACTCCTCATACATGAAGACTGAGTTTATTAGTCTGAGTATTCTGTCTCTTTGGCCACATAAGCAGCCATAGCAAGTAGCTAGGATCTTAGGCCCTGGAGCTCAACGCTAGGGTTTCACTGCAGCTGCTGCCTGACTGACTACCTGTGCCTAGAATGACTTGTACAACTTATTCTACCTCTCTAAGTATCAGTAGCCTCATCTGTGACACAGAGCTGATAATTTTTAACTTAAAAGGCTTTTCTCAAAAGTAGATTAGTATCTGTAAGACTTCAGAGTAGTTTCTGGTATGTAGCAAGAACAATATACATTACATACCTTAAAATATCTGGGGGCAGGAGAGACATTTCAGGAAGTGGATTGCTTACTATACAAGCATGTAAACCAGAGTCTAACCCCTAGAACCTATGTAGAAATCTAGATAAAACATGGGCTAGTACCTCCAGTGCTGGGACAATGAAAAGAGACAAACCTCACCCAACTAGCAAGCTCCAGGCCAATGAGAGACCGGATTTCAAAACACAAAATGAATGATTACTACGGAACACATCTAAAGTTGGCTTTTGACCTGAGCATGTATTCACACTCATATACGTGTGCACCAATACACATGTGCACCAATACACATAAGAACATATGTATACACATAATAATGATTACTACAATCCTCATCATCTTAATAATATAGGTCAAGGTGGTAAAAACTTGCTATCTCTGAATGGTTTCAAGTATTTGACTCATTATCTGAACATTTTGTATGATTTAGGTTTTTACTGAACAGTAGTCTGGGTAGTATATAGATCAAAGAATATAAATGAAATCATTTCCTATGACTTTCAAAAGGTCAATAGAAGTGACAGCCTCCTGGGCAATAAGTCCTTTATGACACCAAAGAAAGCACACAGGAGTATGCTGTATTACAAAATATGAAATTAATATTATAAAATGGAGTCATTAGACCAACTCTATATGATAAATCAAGTAGTTATGATTTTAATTATTCAAGTTTCTATTTAATATGTAAAGTGAAATTTGAGTTATTTCAGAGTTTCTGTGCTATTTCTAAATCTTTATGAATATATAAATATTCTCAGTTAAATGTTTAAACACATTAGTAGCTATATCAATAACTTAATGACTATATTACATAAATAAAAATAAATTAATTGGACAATATAATATGCAATATGTTATTCCATAGTTCTGGAATATGTTGTTATTGCTATAAATATTTGGAAGGGGAAGAATTCTCTGTCTATAAAGAACAAATAGTGTTTTTAAATTCTATATTTTATGAAGAAAGAAATCCCAAAGAAGCCTAGACCTTATTCTCATTAGAAGTCCCCTTCTTTATGGGAAGAATGAAAATACCTCAACATTGCTGCTGCTCCTTCTGATGTACTTATAGTTCCTCAGAGTGCATTTGTAGTAGGAGAGATTGTCTACTCTAATAAACTGGGTTAACATTATGGCTGAGCAGAGATTTGCACTCTTGGCAAAGCAAAGCATCCTGTGGGGATGATGAAAGACATAGGAAGTTTAGACATGTTTTCCTCCATCAACAAATATTTTAGAGCTTTCCTAGACAATGTGCTTAGTTCTTTCTCTGTACTAAAATACTGGGTCCCCCTCTTCAGTGAACTTTTAATATTTGGGGCAGACAGATCATGACATACACTTCATAGGACCTGTCCCTATATAACTGTTATGGGAGGCCTGAGATATATAGTAATGTGGCAAATCCACGGGCTGTTGCTGTGTTTTAAATAATGTGGATTCAGTTAGTAGGGCCCACACACAGTTCATGTTTCGGGAGCTTGGTTCTTGCTTAGGAGGTGTCAGAGGTGGTAGAACCTTTTAAAGCTGTCTTCTACTGGACTTCAGCTCACTGGGAAGATGGCCTAAGAGAAATTAAGTTAATTCTAGTGGAGAACTTTAGAAATGTGACTTCTTATAGCAGCCTGATCTTGACCTGAATCAACCCTGTGCTTTTTTTTCTCTAGCAATAAGATAGCTCACCCCCACCTGTGCTTCTGACATTTGACGTCATCTTCCTCGAGACACCAGGGCCAAGCTGCTGACAAAGCCACGCTTGAACATTCCTAACTCTTACCTACATAAACCTCTTTTACTTATGCATGTTTCTAGTCTTGGGTATTTTGTGATAGTAATGAAAACTGGGCTGATACATCCCCTCATTGTCTTCTATGAAAAAAAAATCATGTAAAATGAGATCAAGGGAGGAGAAGAAGGTGGAAGAAACAATCACAAAGCCCAAGCACTGCAAAAGACAGAAGGCTTTCAACCCTTTCATGAAAGGAACAACTGTGGTATTGAGCACAATTTTTTTCTTTTAAGTTTTACTTTCCCTAATTTTTTGGGGCATACAGAGGTCCTTGTTCTTGCCTAGAAGCACTAAGAGAACCATAAATGTTAATCACACAGGGGTGTCTCTTCAGTGGAGGATTTGAATATCAAATACCTACATTCCATCCAGAAACCTGAGAGTGGATTTTGCTAACATCCTAGTGACCTTTTTGTTATCTGTGGAGGCAGACTCTACCCAGTTCCCCAGAACAGTCATTCCAGACTCTTCCCTCCCTAGACCATTACCCATCCTTAGGGTAGACATCACAAGTACTTTATGGCCTGCTGACTTTTATGCTATTTATCAGAGACTATACTAGATTCTAGGCCTTTTAGCTATGGAAACCACCCTCATGGTCACAGGTACTCAATGAAAAAGAGTTTCTATATACTCATTAAGCTTTATGGTATACCTAGAGTTGGACTGATTGTTGCCTAGAAACCTTTTCCCAAATTGTACTGTGTTTTAAATGTGCTGATAATGAACTGCTTGGCATTAGCCCCCTCCCCCACCGCAAGTCTGACCCACTTTGACAATATTAATCTGCACCATGTTTTCATTCTTATCTCTTTGCATGGTTCGATTCCCTGTATGACACCTGCAGGAACCCCCTTACCTTTCATTCAAAATAGATTCTTTTCTCATACAATGTATCTTGATTACAGTTCCCTCTCCATCTGCTCCTCCCAGTTCCTACCCATCTCCCCTCTCACCTGGATCCACTCCCTTTATTTCTGTTGTTAGAAAAAGAAAAACAGGCTTGTACGAGATAACATCAAAATAAAATATGAGATAAAACAAACACAATCACCTCAAAGTTGAACAAGACAAACCAACAGAAGGAAAGGAATCCCAAGATGAGGCACAAGAATCAAAGACCCACTCATTCACACACATTTGGGAGTCCCATAAAAATACTAAACTGAAAGCTATGAAGCACATAGAGAGGACACCTGGTGCAGACCAATACAGGCCCTGTGGTTGCTGCGTCAGTCTCTGTGAGTTCACATGAGCTTTTGAGCAACCTTTTCTAATACTCTCAGTTTAAAAATAATGATTAGGAAAAGTAACTACAAAAAGTAGAGCTACAGTGACCACCTCTAGGCATCCCATTCTTTCTTTTTAAGAATGAGAAGGAAACATGAATACAAGAAAACACAACTGACTCATTTTTGCTTGCATTTGAGTGCACACAAGCTATTCTTTTATTAATTTGCATTATATAATAAACAAAGTTTCAAAGTTATAAAAAGGAATATGAATTATAAGAGAATGTTGCACTCGTATTTTGCTTGGGACAATAGTAATTTGTCAACCATGTCTAAGCTGACAGGTATGGGATGAATTTAACTAAAACTTTTAGTTGACCAATTAGTTGACATGCCTGTATCTATAAGATAAATTTATAACTTCATAGTCTGATCAGTAATCTTCTTTTCCAAAAATAAGATAATAGAAAGCTGCTTAAAATTTATACAACCTAGGTAAAGGAATTTAGATCGCATAATAAAGCAAACTTGGATGAAAACCTCTGAGCTCAGAGTGTCTTTATTTAGTGCACTGCTCTTTATAGATAATTTTGGAGATTGCCTCTGACAATATAAGAATGCTGAAGTTACATAATAGCTTATGAATCAATGAGAGCATTAAAACCTGTTTATCACAGCAAACCAAAAAAGGTAGTAACCAATTCCATTCCTAGTGGTAATGACAGCATTTAAAAATAATTTCACATACTCAAGCCAAAATCATGATGATCAAATGCCAACTCTTGATTATCTATACAAATAAAATATGGATAAACAAAATGATATGCAATTCAAAAGTAATTTGAGTTCTATTCTTGGATTTTTTTAAAAAAGTGTTTATATATGCTCAATGAAAAAGTTCATTGAATGGACTCTGTTTGCTTACATGGATCTCTTGTTAACTCATCAACATATATGTTGTAGGAAATAAGAAAACCTCTTCAGACAATATATACCACCATTGTTAAGTGGTGAGTAGATTTGGCTGTGATGATCACAATAAATGCATTTACACATTCATATCAAATTCTGTGAATTGATGCATTTTAGGATAGTTATTGTTTTATACATTTGCTTATTTTTTATTTTTATTGGTTTTTTTAATTTTAATTTATTTGCATATGTGCCTGTACCTACAGGTCTGTATGCACTCACCCCCATGCAAGTGTCATGGCATGCATGGAGAAGTCAGAACAACTTGTAGTAATCAGTTCTTTCCTTTTCTTCTACTGTGGGTCTCAGGGATGGAACCCAGATCTTCTTGCCTGGTGGCAAGCACTTAACCCACTGGGCCATTTCATCAGCCCATTTTATTTCTGTATTCGGACATAACTTCAATAGGTATTTACTAAAGACTTACTTTGTGTTACACCAATGTAAAACATTGTGTAACGCTCTTGTGTGTGTTATGCCGTTGAGATACAAAACAAGGAAGACATAAATGAAGTAATTTGTTCATGTGCATGACTTGGTGAAACTGGGTCCAGAAGTCATTTTACTCACTTCAAAATGCTTCAACACTGTCCCATAGTCTCCTTTTTTCTTAATTAAACTTTCATCATTTGCTTTGCTGTAAAAAGGTATCACAGATTAAGATCCTGGGTATTAACTTTAATTACAATAAATGTATTCACAAAACTAGAGAGTTGGGGGAGTGAAAATACTGCAGACAAATAAATGAGTAAAAGGGAATACAAGGAGAAGGCATTTTCTGTTTGTATTTCTGCCACATATTCTACATTCTCTTTTGATACTCAGTCCTCACATCATTGTCTGGGGAAAACTCTCCTTTGTGGCGTTTCATGTTATTTTTGTCTAAAGAATGTTAAAAGAAACTACTCTTCAGAAATCTAAGTGTTGATAAAAACACATTGAAAATCATCTTGTCAGAAACACAAAATATTGTGTATCTCTTGAGCAACAGTGGGAATGTGATCTTTAGTATACTGAAGTCTTCATTGTGAGGATTATCCTTGTGCGCCTGAAAAGCTATATTGCATACTTGGTTTTCTCTTTACTTAAGCTTAGTGAACGATATTGTTTGGCATTTAATCACTATTAGAAGTTACTCGACAGAACCAAGGGGGAAATATCTGTAGAGCATAGGCCATAGAAAGCTAAGATTTAAGAAGTATTTGGTTTGTCACAACTAATGGGAAATGTGTGAGTATAGTTTATACAGAATATTGACATGCCCACATTTCCCATGATTCTACCAGGAAAGCGCAGGCCACATGTTGCATAAAGGTGGAAAGTAAAGCAGAAAAAGTCTTTATAGATACTACCATTACAATAGCAACTCTCACATCAACCTCAGAAAATCCAAGGGAATGCAAATGATCAGGACAGCAAACTGGAGCTATTTCCCCCCTAAAACTAAGTGACATTAATTGATGGTTGAAAGTCTCAAATATTTTAAATCAATGGAAAAAATATCCACAAAACAAGAAGCCAAGAACAGAATCATCAGTGTTATCAGTTGATAAGCTGCAAAGCATCCATTTTATAGAATATTTTGTTAATTTATGTTTGGATATTTGGGCACTTGATGTCATCTGTTTGGAGAAAAAAATGCTAAGTAACTCAGTCAGATTGAATCATATGTGGCTATTATATGACTTGAAGTGAATTACCCTGAAACTTTCAAATGGGTTTGCAGTAATGTTTGGGATAGAGTCAATAATGGTTCCCATAGCGGAAAGCTAAAGGAAAAGGCATCAAATGATAGACACAGAAAACAAAGCATGTTGGACAAGGGAGAACATCTCCCCATTCACCTCCGTGATCCTAACTATTTTCTAACAAATATCTTGCATCCCCTTTGCTAAATGTATATTACATGGTGAATAATAGTCAAAGGAACAGAAAGTTTGCTGTGAGAGTGTGTTTCCTAGAAATGTCAGAGAGGCTATACACATGGAATCTTACCAACATAGCTGCTTAAGCACGATCTGAAACAATGATGACACCAAAAGGCACAAGAAACGGGGACACTAAGGACATGAGCTGGCTGCTTGGAACCTGGGGCCTATGCAGGGACACTTTGCTCAGCCTGGGAGGAGGGGACTGGACCTGCCTGAACTGAACCTACCAGGTTGAACTGAAATCCCCAGGGGAGTCCTTACCCTGGAGGAGATGGGAATGGGAGGTGGGCTGGGGGGAAGGGCATGGGGGGGGCAGGAGGATGGAGGACAGGGGAATCCGTGACTGATATGTAAAATTAAATCAAATTATAAAATAAAAAAATTAAAAAATAAAATAAAATAAAAAGAAGAGGGACAGCAGTGTCTCAACCATAGACAAAAATATGGACAACTGTGGAATGCTGAGAGAGGGAAAAATGGTCTTCCCCAGAGAAGAACCCATAACTGTTGATCCAATACTAAGTTGTCAGCCCTTGGATCATTTATAAACAGTTAATATTATATAGACTGAGCAGAAGTATTAATGTATTTAGGAATATATATATTATACACATGTATACGCGCATATATGTATCATATACATATTTAGGAATATACATAATAAATAATATATTTAGGAATATGTATATGTATGCATGCATATATGTATAATATATATTCCAGTCTATTATTATATTATATTTTCATAAATATATTATTATAAATATATTCCTAAATACATTAATACTGTTATCTATATTGTATGTATATATGTGATAACTATAGGAAAAGATGCCACCAATTTTAGAGAGCAAGTGGAGAGACTTATGGGAGAGTTTGAAAGGGAGGAGAAGATAGGGTAAATGATGTAATTATATTATACTTTCAAAAAATTATTATAACAACTCTCTATTTTACTATTATTTAATTGAAGGTATTATTTAATAAAAACAGAAATAAAACCTCCATTATTTAGCCTAAGTATAAGAAATTCTTAAATGTACAGCAATTCCATTACATACATCCGTACAGAAGATGAAAAATTGAACTACTTTAGAGACTTGCTATTCCTTTGACTTTATGCAGATTACTTTTGCAGAGACCAAATCACTTGCTTTGATTTGCATTCCAGATTATCAGTCTCTAGTTCTGAACCATATGTACACACAATCTGAATGAAGATTACATACATCATTTCCTATGCTAATCACCATTGGAGCAAAAAGCAGACACTAAAAAAAGCCAGCCAAGTTCTTAGTAATTTTTTTTCTCATGGAAAATGCAAACAAGCATGTAAGTCATTTTACTTTCTGCTTTGTAAATAACCACTCAAGTATACTGATTCTTTCTGAAGAGGAAGTAAAGATCATTTATGGCAACAACCTGCATCCAAAATAGCAATTACCTTAGAGATATTTGGGGAAGAAAATGACACGTTTTATGCCTCACATGGAAGAGCTGATGCTGTACTTGGCCTTCGAAGTTCATTTGGTCACTTGATGACTCTCCTGTGTTTGTCAAAAGGCATCGTTGGAGAACAATGACGTTGGCAATTAGGTGTCATCCCATGAAGTCCCTACTAAAATCTTAGTTCTTGGAAAAAATTGAAACTTATTATCAGGGTCTGCTTCACTGAAGTACTTCGGTAATGATCAAAGTTTTTGTCTGACTATTGCAGTAGATCATTACATACCACCAATAATTTGTTTGCAATTAAATACAACCTTTATAATAATATCATTTCATTAAAGCCAAAATCCCAACTGAGAAACAGTGAGTCAGGTTCACATTGGCATTTATGATCATCTCAGACTATTGTCAATGATGATAATGATTCATAAGCAACACAAGGAAAGAGGAATTCTGAATATAAATATCTATGTCAAAATATTTTGAAAAACTGGCTCTAGACTGTGGCTGTAACTAAGTGGCAGAGTACTTTCCTAGCATGTACAAAGCCCTGGATTCAATCCCCAAAACTGCCAGAGAGAAAAACATAAAAGAATAACTTCAGGTATACAAATATGTGCACACCAAAATGATGGAATTTTTCCATCTGGCTCCAAAGACACTTTGTGCTTCTAAGTGGCATCCCAGACAGACCAACAAGCCTTGGAATATCAAAATAGGAATCTGATTTTAAGTGTTTTAAACTAGAGAGGTACTCAAGATCTTTAAGACAGAAATATTCTTTACAAAAAGCATCCACTCTTATCTCATGGCTCACCACTTGTCTTTTTTCTTTACTTTTGCTGCTGAGATAGGTTACTTTCATTCCTTATAATAGCTCCTGCCTCCTAGCAATGCTATCTGCATCTATTCTTGCACAGAGACAGGCTATTTTCCACAGTACATTGTTTCCACTTATCTCTCAAAACCTAAAAATGGCATTCCATATCTGTGAGAATCTGGATTCTGGCTACTTCTGTGAATAATCCTTTCTCACTCCTGCTCAATCTAAATTAGTCATACTATCCCTCTCTATAAACATATACATGAACTCTTCCTCTCCTTTTCCCTCTCTTTCTCTCCTTCTCCCTCTCTCTTTCCCCAAGACACAGTTTGTATGTCCTTGAATACATTTCAACATCAGTGAAGAGCCCTGAATGACCATTACTGCTGGAGAATATCTCTCTGCAACTACTATCTGTTCAGTCCCCTTCCATGATTTATTTTATTTCCAATACGGCTTTATTTTCTCACTAAATATAGCACTGCCTTCTGAATTTACATGATGCAAAGATTAAATAACACTCTGCCTGCTTTGTCCGGTGCAGAATCCCCAACACACGGGACCACAGGGGCCCAGGAAGTAGTTGTTCAATGAAGTAATTTATTCATTGAGATTCAAATGAACACTGATAGTCTAGGATGCAGTGTTAGAAGTGTGTGTGTGTGTGTGTGTGTGTGTGTGTGTGTGTGTGTGTATGCGTGCGTGTGTGTGTGTGTGTGTGTGTGTGTGTGTGTGTGTGTGTGTGTATGCCTATGTGTGTACATTTCTTAAAAAGATAAAATTTCACTTGGGGGAAAATGGTACTGCAAAGCAGAAACAAATACAAATTACAATTAACAAGAATTCTATCATTCAAAAATAAATATTGTTAATATAATAGTGAATATATTTCTGACCTCTTTCTTTCCCTAAGAAATTTATATCCTTATGTTAAATGTATTCTCAGTTGAGGAAGATATATTTTAAATCATTACTAATCATGGTCTAGATGACCAAAACATTGATAATGTTGATTACTTTTTAAAAATTTTACAAGCCTGAGTAAGTTGGGTTTGCCATAACTAAAATATTTCTCTGCCTAATTTTTTAAAACAAAATAAAAAATATTGGCATTTGTGTTGGTTGGTTTTGTGTCAATTTAACAAAAGCTAGAGTTATCAGAGAGGAAGGAGCCTCAGCTGAGAAAATGCCTCTGCAGGATTAGGCTGTAGGCAGGCCTGTAGGATATCTTCTTAACTGTTGAAAGATGGAAGAGGGTCCAACCCATTGTGAGTGTTGCCACCCCTGGGCTGTTGGGCCTGGGTGCTGTAAGAAAGCGTGCTAAACAGCCAAAAGGAGCAAGCTAGTAAACGGCACTCCTCCTTGGCCTCTGCATCAACTCCTGTCTCCAGGTTCCTTCCATGTTTGAGTTCCTGTCCTGACTTCCTTCAGTGATGAACATGATGTGGAAGCATTAGCCAAATAAGCTCCCTCCTCCCCAAGTTGCCTATGCCATGGTGTTTCATCACAACACTAATAACCTCAATCAAGACAAAGTTATTTATTGTTTGTATACTCTAACTTTTAAATGAAAGGCATTTTCGTAAGAGACTGATATTTCCTATGGGGAAATGTGCTTTAGAGTGTTCAAAAACATATCATCTCAATCCATGTTATCCCAGCCAATGTCCAACCATTTCTACAGTCATGGGGGAGTTTTAAATTTTAAGCAGTATGGGATCAGAAAAACAAAAGAAGAGAAAAATGGTGAGAAGAGATGATGAGATGTAACACTTCTATGGAAAAGCATATAAATCTCAAAATGAATTCAAAACAACACCATTATTCACATTTTAAATGGTTATTTACAATATAGCTTTTGCTCATTTTCTTTTCAAAATGATCAGGGGATTTTAAATTATTTATATTTTTACCCCAAAGTCATGCCATATTCTTTTTAATCCTCCTGATGCTGCATGTAGCCAATTTTGTAACTGCTAACACTGTACACATTCACAGCCCTTGGGGAAATGTCTCATTCCTTACAGCTACTCGGCCTCCTCCAGCAGCCTGCGCTGCAGCCTATGGTGCCAGGTGATCTCTTTTGAGATTCAGAAGATGTTCAGAAGCAGCTAAACATGAAAGGATGACAAAAGAAGAAAGAAGAAAGACAGAAAAGAGGACAGAAAACTATTTTAGTCTTTAAAAGGTCACCATGAAATTTGTATTTGAAGGATAATAGCATAAATAGCCACAGAACTCCATAGAAAGAGGCCTTTCCATCAATAACCCGGATCTCTGCTGTCTGTCAGTATCCTCTTGTTTTCCTGCTTCAGTGGTCCTTGATGCTAAGACAGGGTTGACGACTTCAAAGCAGAGAGAGTCAGTATTTTATAGCATTTGTCTTTTGGAGAATTCTTTCATGGAATAAACAAAGAACCGTGTTTTCAAATACAACCAATTAATGTAGAAAGGAATAGAAGTGAACAATGAAAATTCGAAGTTTTTACATGTTTAATTGAATTTAGAATATATGAAGCAATAACCAAGTATATGTTATCTTCTCAACTCATAGTTTCTAGTAAAGGTAGAATATGTAAGTAAACTGCTGTTTAAAAAAAAAGGAATAAATAATGAGCTTGTGCATATTCTATGGAATTCTGTAGCACTTTAAGAACACTAAAATAATATGAAATGATGTCAGCAAAATGGATGTAGGATCCTGACTGCTTTTTTCAAATGGAGTAAAAAAATTCAACAACACATGGACCAATATCCTTTAAGAGAAATAGAGAAACATGATGAGTTTTCTGAACATCAGAAAAGCATGAAACCCATCACAGTGAAGCTAGCTCACTACGATTTCAGGAGGAAAATCCTCCATCTGGCTACTTTTATCTGGAGATGAAAGGATCTGGAGCAATCATCCAATTCTTGCCTTTGGGGAAGGGTTCCCTAATGGGATTAGTTTTCTTGTTGCCCAATGCATATTACTGAAAGGACATGTTACTGATAGAACAGACAGGCCTCTGAATGCCTAGGACCACTAAGGATGAAAGAGAGAGAGGGCATTTGAGGCAACTCCAGAGCTGTGTGTTACCACAGACAGATGCTGGAAAGAGAAAGTGATTGGGATCATCTCAAATAAATTAGTAAAATTGAAATCCTTCAAGTGAGCAATTACATGTACAAGTCCAAACAAGCACACCCAAAGAAAAAGTCTGTTCCCTACAGTCTCTGCCCCATGAATAAGTTAGGTCTTTCTGCAACCAAATCAAGCCTGTAAAGTGAGGGGGCTTCAAATGTACAGATTTCTACACAGGACCGAGAAGAAGGAAATGCATAGCAATCAAAGTGATAAAATCACTTAATTCTAAAAAATAAATAAATAAGGTATATGAGCTAACTGACAAGACCTTAAAAATAAACACCATCAACAAACTCAGAAAGATGATGAATAAAAGTGTACACAAATGAGTCAAAAATATAGGAACCCAGACCTGTAGCATGAATCTTAGAGAGTCTTATTAATAAAATCAAACCTGGGGCCAATTATTGGGGTGAAATGCTGGATGGTCAGAGAGACAGAACAAGCCACAGCTAACCTCCCCTGGCCAACTTCTCAGCTGGTCTTGTTTCCTTAGACTGGAAACCTCTGAGTCCTCATCCAGAATGGATCTCAGCTGAACTGTGCTGCTCCAAAGCCTGAAAGCTTAACCAGCCAAATGCCTAACTAGCCAAATGCCTAACCAGCCAAATGCTTCTAGTTTCTGGTCCTCACGCCTTATATACCTTTCTGCTTTCTACCACCACTCTCTGGGATTAAAATCTGGGATTAAAGGCGTGAGTCACCATGCCTGGCTGTTTCCAATGTGGCCTTGAACTCACAGAGATCACAGATGGATCTCTGCCTCTGGAATGATAGGATTAAAGGTGTGAATACCATCATTTTCTAGCCTCTGTATCTAGTGGCTGTCTGTTCTCTGACCCCAGATAAATTTATTAGGGTGCACAATATTTTGGGGAATACAATACCACCACACAGACCTGGCAATGAAGAGGGATTGCCTCCTGCCCCAGTACAGGGTAAAACCATTTAAACTCCATACATAAGCATGTATGTTAGGTAGATTCTACAGTAGTAGGTTTCTGTGTGCCTTTTTTAAATACTGTTAACGTTAGTTACCCATCTCCATACTCCCTCCACTGCAACGCTTTACCATGTTTGCATCTATGTTCATCAGAGACATTGGTCTATAGCTCTCTCTCATTGTTGGTTATTTTTCTGATTCTTGTATCAGGATAATACTGCTTCATGAAAAGAATTTAGAAGTGATATTTTATTTTTTATTTTACAGAATAATTTGAAGGATATTGGTGTTATTTCTTCTTAGAAAGTCTGGTTGATTTTTATGCTGACTCCATCTGGTCCAGGGCATTTTAACTTAATACTCTCTCATTTAATTATCTCTCATTTTAATAATTTAGGTCTACATTTTCTTGACTAATTTTGGCAAAGGTTTGTCAATTTTGTTAAATTTTAAAAGAACCAACTCTTCATTGCACTGAATCTTTATATAACTTTTGTAATTTTTCCATTCCTACTTCATTGATTTCAGCCTGATTTTGATTATCTTTTCCCATCTGTTTTTTTGGAGATGTTCTTCTTTTTCTCACACTTTTGGTACATCATTGGGTTATTAATTTGAGATATCTCAAGTATTGTGATTTGGCTATTTAGTACTATAAAATTTCTCCTTTGGAGCACTTTCATTGTCTTCCATAGATTTTGTTTTCCTTTTTATTCAATTCCAGAATATTTTTAGTTTACTTTTTGATTTCTTCCTTGACTCAAATACTCTCCATGTGTTTGGGTATTTTCTGTAGCTTCCGTTGTGATTAATATGTAGCGTTATTTCTCTGTGGTTAGATAAAATGCATTTGTTATTTCAGTTTTGAAGAAAGTTACATGGGCTGCTGAGAATTCCATAATCTTTAGTGCTTGGGTAGAATGTTCTGTAGATGTCTGCTAGTTAATTTGATTGTAATGTCATTTAGCTCCAATATTTCTTTGTATAGTTTTTGTGCATATGGGCTATTTATTGAAGTTTCAATACTGTCACTGTATTGGAGTTAGTCTTTTGTTTTAGATTTAGTAGTATTTATTTTATTAAATTGTATGAGCCTATATTCCACATGTGTATGTTTAGAATTGTAATATCTTCTTGATGGATTGTTCTTTTAATAAGCACAAAAGGCCTCTCATTTTTTCTTCTGGCTAGTTTTGTATTGAAGTCTATTTTTTTCAGGTGTTAGAATAGCTAGCTCCTCTTATTCCATTTGCTGGGAATATCATTTTCTATCCTTTACTCTAAGGTGATATCTATGGCCAATGGTAAGGTATGTTTCTTAGAGGCAGCAAAAAGGTAGATACTGTTTGTTTGTTTTTTTAATTTAAGCTGCTAGTCTGTCTCTTTTTTTTGGGGGGGGGGTAATGCCAATCAATAGTAGGAGTTAAGATTAAAATATATATATTAATTCCTGTTATTTTGTTGTTTTATGAGTTTTCTTAGATCTTTTGTGGTTACCAATTCTGGAATTGCTTCACGGTCGCACTATCCCCTCTAGTATCATTTGTAGAGCTGGTTTAGTGGTTATAAATCCCTAAAATATATGTTTATCGTGAACAATTTTTATTTCTTTAGTTGTAGCAGATAGTTTAGCTGGCTATAAATATCTGGGTTGACAACTGTTGTCTTTCAGAACTTGCAACACATCTTTCGAGAGCCATTTAGCTTTAAAAGTTTATGTCAAATTGTCAGCTGCTATTTGGATGAGCCTGCCTTTCTAAATGGCTTGATCTTTTTCTCTTGCTTCTTCCAAGGCCTTTTCCTTATCATATGTGTTTATTGTTTTGACTATTAATATGTTATGGGAATTTCTTTTCTGATCCTATCTATTTGGAGTTCTGTGGCGTGTGTGTGTGTGTGTGTGTGTGTGTGTGTGTGTGTGTGATCTCTTCCTTTTGATTTGGACATTTTTCTTCTCAAATATTATTGAATATATTCTCTCTGCCTTCACTCTGGTATTCTCTTCCTTGCTCTATTATCCTAATCCAAAGAACAATTCTTTCTCTAGTGTTCCCGAATTCTCCCACATTCTGCTCATTTTTCAAGCCATGTCTCTGTCTTTCCTGAGTGATATAAGTCCTATGCCTGGTCTTCGAAGCCTAAGTTTTTGTTTTCTATATGATTCATTCTATTGGTGAGACTTTCCAAAATGGTTTTATTTGGTTTGCTGAGTTTTATTTTTCTTGTCCCAACAATATTTCAGTTTGGCTTTTCTTCATCAGCTTTCTTTCTTGAATTATATTTTTATATTTTTTCAACTGTTTTTTTTTTTCATTTTTTCACAACGTCATTCATCTCTAGTTTTTGTGTATTAGAGTGTATTCATGTTTTGTGTCATTTGAGCATACTTACAATCACTATTTTTAAAATTTTAAAATTCTTTGGAAATTCTTACAGGTCCTTCACATTAGTGGCCATTATTACTGGGTTAGTAATTGCTGGAGAAGATGTGCCCTCTTAGATTTCAACACTGTTTTGGTTTCTACAAGATGATTAGTGCATCTGAAGAAGATTGTTCGTTGAGTTCTCTTTCTTTCCTCTCTTGTTAAAAATCAACTTCATCTTTCAGTGGAGACATTAACTATGTTCAAAGGGGACCAAAGCAGAGTAGGATTGATTTGCATATTTTCCTCTCTGGACTAATTCAGTAAGTTCTGGAGTCAGGTAGACCCACCCAATCTCACTTGTGCTGGGAGGTTTCTGGGCAGTGCATGATCAGGGAAGACCAAGTCTGCTACTTGCTGCAAGAGTCCCTGTGAGCTGGGCTTTTGTAACAGAATTCCTGGCCGCTGTAGAAGGCACTATTGTAAGAGCCTGGCTATAGTCAGTGCACAGGAGCATGGCTCCCAGGAAGAATTGGCAGTCCTCAGCAAGGAAGCAGAGTGCAAGAGACCTCTTGGCTCAGCTTCTGTTGTAGGAGTTTTCCTTTTATAACTGTATCACCGTATACTTATTGTACTACATTATACATGCTCACCTAGTTCTGTTACTATTTACTTTATACATTTAAGTGATTCAATGTTTGATACTCATAATGGTTAAATTTCCTTGATGAACTGATCTATTTAACAGTATGTAATAATGTTCCAAGAGTATTAATGCAAAGAAATTCACACATTATAATTAACTTGGCAAAAGTCAAAAAGCCAAAGGATGTTAAAGCAGAAAATAAATGAAAGCCCATGGAAGAGAATGAATGTAAGGATATTAGATTTCTCAGTAGAACTGTTGCCAGTCAACAAAAATTATTTAATGAAACTGCCAGAGAAGAATATTATATTCAGCAATCTTATTCTTCAAAAACGAAAGAGAAAAAATTTCATAGATAAACAAAACCTTGAAGAGCTTAATAGCACCACCACCTTACGATAAATGCTAAGAACCGTTATAGTCCTTATAATGAAGTTATTTGCTTCAAGTTGTATAAAGAAGCAAATAAACAGATGAAGATATACAATTCATTAGTAAACATAAGTAGATAGGTAAATACTGAATGTCATAATAGTTTAATTATGATAAATGACTTCCAATTTTAAAATAAAAGTTAAAAGGCAAGAGTGACAACATAAATATAATTATAAAATGTCAGTAATTGCACAGTTTATATAAAGATGTAAAGTCTTTGGGCTGAAGAGCTGGCTCAGAGGTTGAGGAAGCCTACTTTTCTTGCAAAGGATCTGAGTTCAATTCCCTGAACCCATGTCAAGTTCAAACCCCCCTACAAATCCAGCTCCATGTTGACTCAACACCAAGAGCACTCGCACTATTTGTACTTTAATGAATGAAGCTTGCCTGGAGATCAGAAGAAAAACCAAGCCATTACAAGTAAACACACAAGTCATGCAATGTGAGCACACACTTTTAATCCTATCCCTTGGGAGGCAGGGATCTGTCTGGATCTGTGTGAGTTCAAGGCCACACTGGAAACAGAGCCAGGTGTGGCAGCACACACCTTAAATTCCAACACTCGTTAACCATGGAGATCTGGAGGTCTGTACAGACAGACAGGAAGTGACAGAGCTGGGCAGGAAGAGGAAGTGATATAGCTAGACAGAGAGACAAAATCATTATTTAATAAGATCATTTAGAAATTCTTCTACACACACATTAAAAACAACAAAATGAAATCTTTAAAAAATTAATGTAGAGTCTTTTGTCACTTAATCTCAGGTAAGTGTCTGATAAATATGGCATTTGTCAGTTCACTGTTACAGAAGTATGCATTTGTACAAATATTTCTTGCATAGGTCAGTCAGTTGGTGTGGCCTCAATGCAATGAAGAGAAGCAGCAAACAAAATGCACAGACTGCTATTGGTATAACATGATATAGTGATTTAAAGTAATTTTTTTCAATTAACTATAAAATACTCTCTAATAATAATACTGAAAGTATAGTAAAGTGTAACCTTTATAATTATCAAATTACAAACATAACTGTACAGCCATATTGTTATAGTGCTGGTAGCCTATTCGCAAGACTTTCACCAACATCAACATAAAAGTAAGACATTGTGCTGGGATAACCACAGTTACTGTGGCATCATTTGGCAATAAAAACCTTTCATCTTCATCATAACCTTATGTATGTGTGTTCATCCTTAGCTAAATGTCATCATGCAGCACCCAACTGTAGTTGTTTCCTAAGCAAATGAAGTGTGTGGTAGAGAGGAACTAAGAGATTAGTTTTTCTCAGTATTGTTAAAGTTATTAAAAACACATTGCTATAGCCATGTTTGACAAAAGCCTTATGACAACCATAAATATAGATAGAAGGTACTCAAATCAAAAGAGAAAGAAGTGAAATCATATCAGGTCACAGGAAAAACATTAAGAAAAAGACAGCAAAACTGGAGGCAAAGAAAACAAAAACTAAAATGGCAATGATTCCTTTCCAGAAAGTAAGTTTTTTATTTTTGTTTTTTGTGGGTTTTTTTGTGTTTCTTGTTTATGTTTTTTTCTTTTTGTTTATTTCAAGACAGAGTTTCTCTGTGTAAGAGCCCTGACTGTCCTGGAACTCACTTCGTAGACCTGGAACTCACTTTGTAGCCTCAAACTCACAGAGATCTGCCTGCCTCTGCCTCTCAAGTGCTGGGATTAAATGCATGATTTAGTGTAAATAGATCCAACTGCTGAGTAAACTCTAGCTAAGTGAACTAGATGGAAGGGGATGCAGCTCTCTGCTATATACAAACCAGAAGTATAAACAATTGCATTTCATTTGAGTGGTAACAGAGAGCAGACAGATCTATGCTTACCCACAAAGGTCTTTCACCTTCGTGCATATTGAAAAAAGTAGGATTCATTTGCTGAATGAAATTAATATGTTATAAATAAATGAGAATTTACCACTATTCACATATTGGAAGATTTACTGTTACTAAAACTGCCCACATTGCTTAAAAACTCTGTAGATGAATTATAAACTAGATCAAAGTACCAATGGCAAGTTTTTGAGAGAATTTGAAAACAAGTCCTAAATTTCATAGGGAATAACATTTTAAAGGACCCAAAAATTCTTGGAAAAAAAAAATACAACTGAAGCCATCATACTTTTTAATTAAAACAAAAAAAGTGACAAATATACAACAATTAGGTCAAGCTTGGTGAGAAACGTTTGTAATGGGTGAGCTGAGACTGGAGGAGCACAGTAAATTCAAGGCCATTCAGGGTTCTGCAGTAAAAAAAAAAAAGATCCTTTCTCAAAAGAACAAGATGTTCAGCAACAAAAACAGTTCAATGCCAGCATAAACACAGACACCTAGGCCAATGGAGTGGATAACAGCATGAAATGGTTTTTCCATAAAAATGTCTACTAATTTACAAGGAGAAAGGGGAACTTCTTCACTGGATGATGTTGAATAAATAACAAGATTAAATTGGACTTTTGTTTTATATAAAAAAATTTGAAAATGGATAAAATGGATTAGACTTAAACATGGAACTTGAAACCATATAACTTTTAGAAAAAAAAACATAGAGTTTTTATAACATTAGTCTTAGCTATAATTTCTGGTGTATCATACAAAAGCACAAATAGCAAAATCAAAAAAATAGAAGAGGAAAACATTACACTAAAAGGTTTCTGTGTGGCAAATCAGCCATGGGAAAGGGCCTCCTGAAAGGAGATGTTTGTTTCAAGAGGAGTTAACATCTAAAATATATTAGGAAGCAAAATAATTACTAACAAAAAGCACAATTTTTACAAAGAGAAAATGTACAATCTCAATACATGTTGACAGATAAATAAAATGTGGTATATGTCCAGAGTAGTTCTAAGATCTTTCTTAGAAAGTGCAGAAGAAAGGAGTCCACTGTGGTAAGTGGAGTACAAATACTTCACAATTTTCATGGTTCTGTGGTGTAAGATATCTGGATTAATCATACTCTCAGCAGTACTAAGTATTAACAGGATGGTGATTATTATCGTGGGATGGCAGAAAGTAAAATAAAGAGACACGTTTGATGGTATGCAGTACCAGTTAGTAAAGGCATCCTCTATACAGGATATCATATAGCTGATAATCTCATGTATACACCTAAAATGTGTACAAAGATTGCACTTTTTGTGTTTTTAGTTTGAAATTAGATTAAAGAAAAGTATTAATGATATACAAACTAATACAGACAAGTTGACTCTCCTGCATATGATAAAATCCAAGTAAAAAAGAATACATATATATGATTGTAGTGTTTAGAAGGAAAAAAAATAGAGGCTAATGAAATGAAAGGTTCTTGTTGCCAAACTTGATGACCAGAAATCAAATCCTGGGACCAAAGATAAGCGACTCATGCAAGTTGTCCTCTGACCTCTACACACATTTTGTGGCATGCATATAAGAATACACACACACACACACACACACACACACACACACACACACACACATATATATATATGTATAAACATATACTCACTTGCTGTGGGATAATGCTGTTGTACACTAGTTAATAAAATGCTGATTGACCAATAGCAATTGTCAGGCTGGAGGTATAGGCAAGGCAAGCATGCTAAAGGAATGTTGGGAAGAGGAAGAGCAGAGTCAGGAGTCACCAGCCAGACACAGAGGAAGCAAGACATGAGGGCAGAACTGAAAAAAGGTACCAAGCCACATGGCTAAACATAAATAAGAGTTATAGGTTAATTTAAATGTAAGAGCTAGTCAGAAATAAGCCTGAGCTAATGGCCATACAGTTTATAATTAATATTAAGTCTCTGTGTGATTATTTTATAAAAGGCTGTGGGACTGTGGGGAGAGATTTGTCCTGACTGCAGGCCAGGCAGGACACAGAAATACTTCCTACTACACTCACTAGAAGAAAAAAAATTAAAATTAAAACAAATTAGTTGATAGTGCTAAAGTCAGAATATTGATTTTCCTGTAGCAGTAGAGTGAGACAAAGATGTTATGTCAGAGTTTCCTTTTCTTTTTCTCTTGATTTGAGTAGTGATTACTTAGGATAATATCAGTTGCATGCATCCTTGCATTAACAGTAGTATAAATGATTTTAAAGTAACTTTAGCATAGTTACTTTAATAGTGCAGTGTGTACAGACTGAATGGAACTAACAGACTTGTCTCATAAACTTTTCGTTTAGTCAATTGCTCAAGGCAGGGAAGATATTACACCATCTGGTAGCCTTACTAATCCAACTTTTGTTTTGTCGTGTTGGAATGACCGAGTGTCTTTCCAGTTCAAAGACTATTTTGTCATGGAAGTGCCAAATACTTAAGTAAAATTTTCAGCGTTCATTATGAAATTTGGCACCATAAAGATCTGACAATGCTCTCTGTGCAGCAAGCTTTAAGGTCCGTTGTCAGTGATTCCAATAATACTATTTGTGTGTATTCTTGCAGATGAATTGGTTTCCAGCCTCCTACTGCCCTGCAAAGTGATCCATCAAGGCCATTAGTAAGAGCTAACAGGGGAGAGGCTGAAATGTACCTAAGCCTTAACAGCTTGCACATAGCCACCATGAGTGGCATTCCATCCTGGATGAAAATCCGAGTGAGTCACACTTAAAATAGCAATGAGCTCTGATTTGCCCAGATTTATAACAACCAAGAAAAATGACCAACATAAATCTTATGTAACTTTTCTCAATGAAAATCTTTCAGAACTTCCTAGAATAAGAACAAAGCTGTTTTAGAAACAACCACAGTTTTCAGGTTGTCAACTCTGATGGGTCACTTGGTAACTGCCCTGTGGTCAGTTCCGGGTTGGTACTACCTAAAGATTGTTATCTATAAGTCTGATTATAAATTTAAACAAAAATTATTTCAATAAATAATTAAAAATAAAAGAACCAGGAACACAGACATGAAACATAGTGTCAGATATCTAGATTCATTGCAGGGAGGATTAAGATTGTTCAAGTTTCCTAACGTTGTGAGCCTAAAACCAGTTTTCTCTGAATTGACAGGAAGGATTATATTAAATAAAAAAAAGTTCATTGTTAGGTTGTGATATACTATCTTAGTTTCTTTTCCTGTTACTGTGATAAAATGCCCTGACAGAAACAACTTAACACTGCTGAATTTGATTGCCAGCTCCAGATGCAGACTGGTCTCCTTGGACCACAACTGTATCATCTACATGCTAACCCTGGGACACATTTCCCTAGACAGTTTCCTTTAAAGAGAACAGAGCCCCTTTGGTTTATGCTTTCTTCCTTCAAATAAATTTGTGTTTTCACAAGGTGGAGCCTCTGTTGGGTGTAACTTAGCCCTCAGGTAGCTGTTCATTGAATTATCAAAAAGCCAGCAGGAAATCTCTCCAAATGCTTTTTTCAAATTTTTAATTGTACTATAATTCTAAAAGAAAGTGAGTGGCTCAAAATGTTACTATGTATATGTGTTTACTATAATGTATTCCTTCATGTGATAGCTATCTAATAATAAAGTTTCCAAATTCTATTTTAAGCAATTTGTCAAAACCAGTTACATTTAGCATATACAATACACATTTCTCAAAGTATAATATATTTACCACAAGTAATTTTAAAATAGCCTAAATCTTAGAAATTAACCTCGCTGATCACCCTATTTTCCTTCATTCTGACATCCAAAAATAATTTAAGCCATGTTTCTTCAATACTTCTCATCATTAGTGCCATAATAAATCTTATGCAGTAAGTATAATAAAGATCTATGGAGCATCTTAAAACATTTCTTAATTTCCATTTGTACACCTTTGGAAAACTGTACATGTCTCAGCCAAGGATTACATTTGGCAATTAAAGAAAAACAACATCTGATTGAAATTGCAGCTAATAAAAACATTTTTAGTTTTATCTGGAGCCAATTAAGAAGACCAACTTCACATAGCAATGTTTACTAATCCTAAAATCTATGTAAAATATTGCATTTTCAAACAATTTTTTTAGCTTTTATGGATTCATGGAAATAGAGAAAAAATGAGATGCAAATTTGTTGGGGAGAAACTAGCTACCATGCTGTCTGAAAAGATTTGGAGACTGCACTGGAATTTTCTTATTCTACAATAAAGCAGAAGTTTTGAGACATAAAATTGCAAATCAAGGAAAATAGAAAATATGGCAGGGAAAGAATGCATATAAAGAAAAAAGAATGTTCTGTTAATATGAAAAGAGGTGACTTTTACTAAAATGGATTGAAATCAAGTATTTTAAATGGAACTCAAAATAGTGTAAGTATAAGGGAACACAATACTTCTAAAGGTGTGTTATTCTATCTGTATTCATTGGATAACACACACACACACACACACACACACACACACACACACAAAGAGACTATGTGCAAAATATAGATTTTTAAAAGTACACTTTCTGAGAGTGCAATATCCTAAATTTTTCAAGTTTTGCTTAGTGAACCAGGGCAAGATATTACCTAATTGCATAATAACAAAACAGGAAAGAGTAAAGATTTAAAAACAAAATGAAAATGATAACTTGTAACTTTTTCATTTCTAAAATAAAATTATTTTTTGAGACGATAACATAATCACACAATTTCCTCCTCCTTCTAGACCCTTCCATGTACTCCTTGCTCTCTTTCAAAATTCATTATAATAATTGGTATGTGTGTGTTCCTAAATATATCAATACAACATACTTAGTCCATATAATATTATGTGTATGTATATATTTTGAGGGCTGACATTGGTGTTGCAAATCCAATTTGTGTGCTCTTCTCTGGAAAAGACTCTCTTGTTCTCAGCTCTCCTTAGTTGCCTGCAGATCTTCCTTTATCTGGGGGTAGTGGACTGTGACATTTCCTCCTTCCTTGTTAGCATGTCTAAAGTATCATCATTGTTCATGTCATGTTTACATAATTCCATTTTACTGATAGCATCACTGTGATAGAGATGTGATAATGCCTATCAAAGAGAGAAAACCCAAAGACCAGCACATAGAGCCTATTGTCAAGAACTCTGAATGAAATCCTGCCATTAAGCCATAAACAGCGTGTAGGTAAGTACAGTGCATGTTTCTGTTCTTTCTTCCTTGTCTGTAGAGAAAGGGTTTCTGTTTCTGTAGACTAGATGATAAATTGTTGAAGTTACTAGCCATAAAAATGTTTTCATTCAAAGATGTTTCTTAGACATCAATGAACACAGTTTCCTCATTTAGGGAAGGCAGTGAATGTAATTTAGATATTCCCAAAAGAGGTAGTTACTGTTATTTTAAAAGTTGGATGAAGCTAAAATAACGACTCTCTTTTTAGAAAATAAGTTTCATTTCTAATTTCTGATAATTATAATCTTTTATAATCTGAGACTTTTGAAATTTTTCACAGCCAAATCTTTTCTTCAGTTGGTCTCTATCAAGTCTTCCAATGCTTTTCAAATGTCCTCTTGTTCTAAAAAGGCCTGTTGTGCCAATTTTATAAATTTGCTTTGATCCCTGGGTCACACAGCTTATACTTGGCTGCAAATTATTGGGTTCTTAATCCTCAAGTATGCCCTTGAATGGTAACTCTTGGACAGTGTAGTCAGCTGATAAATGTGGAATCATCAAACACCTTCAAAGTAAGAACTGAAACTTTGAAATACTAGCAGAAACTCTAGGATCTCAGTGTAGGTAATGGCTTCTGACCAAGATTCCAAAAGCTCAGGAAATAAGGACAAAAAATAGTCAGCGATCCTGAAACGAATTAAAAGGCACAGGAAACAACTAACAGGATGAATAAAGAAACTATAAAATGTGAGAAAACTCTTCATAGCTATTCATCTAGCAGTGGACTAGTAACAGAATAAGTAATTAAAGAACAAATAATCTGATCAATGAATGGCCAAATGATCTAAATAGACACATTTTGAAAGTAGGTAAATGACTAGTAAGATGTGAAAAAATGTTCTACAACTTCATCTGTCAGAGAAATTCAGATCAGGATACATTGAGATTCCATCTCAACATAATCAGAATGACTATCATAATGAAAAAAAATGTTAGCAATGAATGGGAGAATGGAACTTTCTGTACAGAGGGTATTTAAAAGACTGAAAATAGGGATGGAGAGATAGCTCAGTTGTTGGGAGAACTGGCTGCTCTTTTAGAAGACCCAGGTTCAATTCACACATAACAACTCACCATGGTCTGTAATTCCAGTTCCAGGAGATCCTACACCCTCAGACAGACATACATCCAGGAAAACACCAAGCATATAAAATAAAAATCAATACATCATTTTAAAAGCTGAACATAGAACTTCCATATAATCCAACCATACCACTCATATACACAAAGGAGTCAACAGAAACACCTGCTTAACCAAACTATTGTGTAAACCTTACTAAAGAAAAGATTAACCATGCTCATAGTATCACTAGTCACAGTCCCTAGTAGTACAACCAACTTAGAGCCTACCCTCAGACAAACAGATAAAGAAAATATAGACTAAATCCACAGTGAATTTTATTCTACAATAAATAAGAATGAAGTTATCTCCAATTGATAACCACCTTCAAATGAACACTTAGTTTTCTCCAAAGGAGTATCACTGGGGAAACAAAATATTCTTAAGTTAGGCTGCATTCCCAGCAGCTGATGACAATGATGACAAACTCAACAGCTTCTTTGGAGTTTCCTGTCTCATAACGTCATGTTAGGGATTGTTTGTTTTTA
>CABHPQ010164287.1:648-16110 GCA_902168405.1 Peromyscus aztecus
CCCAGCAAGGTTCTTTTGTTCAGCTCCCCCTTGCTCAGTCCACTATGAGCTGTCGGGATACCTCGCCCTCTAGGGATGAACTGTCTCCAGTTCAGCCATCACTGCTGTGCTAAACAGTTTCAGGTGTCCAGGACACCTTCAGGGCAGAGCTCTTGTCCTAAGTAGCTTGAGGTGTCCGGGATACCTCGCTCTCTAGGGCTGAACTGTCTCCTCGCAGTTTCAGCCATCAATTTACTAACATTTAGTGTGTTTCATTTTTGGTGCTAAAGATAGAAACAGGCCCTTCCATGTTCTCTATCACAGAGCCATACCTCCAATCTGATTTGACAGTTCTTTTCTGTTCCTTTTTGAAAATTTCTTTTCTCTTTCTTATTTTTACAAAATTTTATTCTGTATATGAGCACATGTGGAGGTCAGAAGACAACTTTGTTCAGTCTCATTTTTTTTCACTCCTCGTTTAAGGAAATTCTGGGCATGGAACTTATGTGTCCAGGTTTGTGCAACAAGTCTTTACCTGCTGAGCCATTTCATAAGCCGCTGACTTGCATTTGAATATTATTTTAATTTTTGGTTTTTTCCCTTTTTTAATATTTATTTCATTTTTATGTATATGTGTGTTTTTCCTGCAGGTATGTTTGAGCACTGCATGTGTTCCTGGTGCCTGAGGAGGCCGGAAGAGTGTGTTTGAACCTCAGTATGGTTGCTGGGACTTAAAGCCTCATCCTCCACAATAGAAGCCAGTGCTCTTAACTGCTGATCCAACTCCCAAACTCACTTTTTCTTTCTTTCTTTCTTTGTTTTTGGAGATTGTGTCTTACTGTGAGGCTCTGGCTGTCCTGGACTCAGACAAGCAGGCCTCAAACTCACAGACATCTACCTGCCTTTGCCTTCTGAGTGCTGGGATCAAAGGCATGGGCCACCATGTCCTACTTCTGACTCGCATGTTTAAAGTGCTTACTGTACAGCGGCCTTGTGCTGGCATTGAGGATGAGCACTAGACAACAAATCAAACCTCACACTGCTTCCATCTCCCTGGGAGACAGACAGCAAGCAAAATGAAACACACCCAGCTTAGATAGAGGCTCCAGTGTCAGAAGGGCTAAAGATGCTCAGATCAGCTGCAGCCCGCAATGACACCAGTGCTGGGATCCTTCAGCATTGTCATAGCCATGATCATGGGGCTCAAGACAATTCTAGAAAGGGAGAAGGTAAAGGGATGAGGTAAGAATTGACCAAGACTTTATACAGAGCAATGATGACCAGTATGTGTTCTGTTAAATCCTACATACAAACTTCCAGCTCTGGATGACTCCCAGGGCATGCAGAATGGTGACTAGAACTTACTTGGACATTCTGGTCTAGGTGCATTTCTGCTGGGCCACGGGATTGAGTGTCAATCTTGAAAATTCATATGTCTGCCAGGTAGTATTTTAAAGATGTCTGAATGAGTTGTGAGACAGTGCAGGATAGCTGGGGAATTTTGTTGTTGTTTAAACTGTGGTGTGTGTGTGTGTGTGTGTGTGTGTGTGTGTGTGTGTGTGTGTGTGTGTGATATGTGCGAATATGTGTTTGTGGGAGTGTGAGCATGAGTGTTGTGGTCAGTGGATGGTCTCAGGTGTCTGTGTTTACCTTCTACCAAGAGACTGGGCCTCTTTGGATTGTATTTTTAGTCTATATAGGGAGAAGTGTGTGCATGCCATTGCTTGCATGTGGAGATCAGAGGAGAACTTTGGGAGTGTATCCTCTCCTTCCAACTTTACACGAGTTCCAAGGAATAAACTTAGGTCATCAGGCTTCATGGCAAGTTCTTTTACCAGCTGAACCATCTAAGTTGGTTCTCTTTATTATGTTTGCCACTGAGTGTGCCTGGAAAACTGGGCTGTGTTTCTATTGGTTCTCTTGTCTCTGTCTCCCAGCTCACCATAGGAACACTAGGATTAGAGATACAACAGCTTCCACACTCAGCTTTACATGGGTTCTGGGTTTCAAATATAGGATTCATGCTTGTGTTGAAAGCACTTTACCCAGTGAGCTATTTTCCCAGCCTGGCTTGTTTTCCCTTCCTCCTCCCCTCTCCTCCTCCTCCTCTTGTACAATTTTTCAAGACACAGTTTCCCTGTGATGCCCTGGCTGGGCTGGAAATTGCTCTATAGATCAGGCTGGCCTCCAGTTCACAGAGTTCTTCCTGCCTCTGCCTCCTGAGTACTAGGATCAAAAGTGTGCACCACCACTGCCCAGCTTTATTTTCTGTTTAAAGATTTTTTATTTTTATGTGTATTGGCATTTTTGCCTGCATGTATATCTGTGTGAGGGTGCAAGATATCTGGGAACTGGAGTTAAAGACAGTCTTGAGCTCCCATGTGGGTGCTGGGGATTGATCCTGAGCCCTCTGGAAAAGCAGCCAGTTACTTAACCACTGAGCCATTTCTCCAGCCCCTGGATTATTTCTAATATTAACCCCTGCTGATGATATACAGCTCAGAATTAACTTTATTAAAGTCCAATTATGCCTAATGTGTGAGCTAAATGAGTCAGCTAGGTCTGTTTGGCATGGGAACATGGTTGTTTAAGATTTATTTATTTATGGGGGGGTCTATTTGTGTGGATTCTACATATGTGAGGCTGTTCCAGGGAAGAAGACTCTCTGTCAGATCTTCTGTAGCTGGAACTGAAGGTAGTTGTAAGCCACCCAACACACGTGCTGGGACCCAAACAAGGGTCTTCTGGAAGAGCAACAAATGCTCTTAGCTACTCTGTCAGCCAGGAATATGGTTCTTGTAGCCCTGAGCTTCCTACATCCACTGGGTTCCTCTTGGGAAGAGATTTTGAGAAGCCTAGGCCTTGAGCTTTCAAAGAAGAGTGACACTAGAATCTGTCCAGACCAGGGTCTTTGGCTCTTAAGACTGAGAATTATAGCCCTCCAACCAGAGCAGTGGTTCTCAACCTTCCTAATGCTGCCACCCTTTAATATGTTCCTCATGTTCTGGTGACACTCCCAACAATTAAATTATGTTTGTTGCTAATACATAAGTATAATTTTGCTACTGTTATAAATTGTATGTAAAAATCTCAAAAGGGTCATTTCACCCCAAAGGAGTCATAACCACAAGTTGAGAACTACTGCACTGGACTTTGGCTTTGGAGTCAGGGTGATTGACACAGGAAATGACTTCTGGTTGGTGTAAAGACAAAGAGGAATCTAGGGGAACTTCCTTGGCCAGTAGAGAGGCTGAATGGCCATCTATGAGGTATTAATCTCCTGATTTTGAGCTGTTATATGAGATGAGACACACACTGGGTTTGTGAAACCAGGACAAATAATATAAAATGGCTCATTTGTAAGCTTTTATGCTGACTGCTGCTGAAATTACATTTTGGATCTGTTATATTAAATAAATTACATTGCATGTTCTATCAGTTTTCTCTTTACTGTTTTTATTAAATTATTGTTATGATGATAATGATTATAATTATGATTATGATTATTGGTTTGGGTTTTTTTGAGAAAGGATTTCTCTGTGTAGCCCTGTCTGTCAGAGATCCTCCTGCCTCCACCTCCCCAGTGCTAGGATTATAGGTGTGTGCCACTGCATGCAGTTTCTTAAAACATTTTCAACTAGGCACATGATTGTCCTACAAGGGACTAGATTAATACCATAAGGGAAGGGGCCATGGTATGTATTGTCCCGTACCCTGCTGGTACTTTGACAAGGGAATAGTGGGTTGAAATGGTGTTAGCTGGTGACTCAACACTTAACAGTCACCCCTTCCATCACCCCAGGACCATTTCAGATGGCTTGTTATCTCTAAGGGAATGTGATCTGATTTAAATGTCACACACACACATATACACATGTACAAGCCCCTCAGGCCTAACATTAGTGAGAAAGCAAAAGGTCATGAGATGAAGCATATGGGGTCTGTCTTGTCTTTGTTTTCAGGAGCAGTCTTTGGCCTCACTGTATCCCAAAAATGTTTCATTCTGACTGGTCTAGGGGCATATTCTGACCTTTGTTAAACCCAGAATGAGACAGGTCCTCAGACTCCAGCGGCTGAGACTTTCTGCTTCCGCCATTCTGTCCCATTGTCTCTTTGCTCACGACAGGGCTCCCTATTTATACCCAGTACAGGGCCACCCAGAGTTGAAACACTATCCCTCAGATCTGGTTCCCCAAAGTCAAGTGACTTTGGGGAACTCTCCTTAAAGGGCAGGGTCTCCTCTGTTTCTGTGGCTGGAAGGCCTAGAACTCAAGTGGCTGCCTTAGGCCACAAGGGATCAGAGGCTCCTACCTCAAGATGGTAGGCAGTACTGGTCAGCCACTCTAGGAGCCCTAAACGGCCACAGGAGTTTTTGTTTTCGTTTTGGTTTTTGGCCTGGAGAGGGAACCCAAGGCCTTGTGCATGCTTGGCAAGGACTCTACCACTGATCCACCTCTCCCCTTACCTTCCTCCCACCATGGACCTTTTCTCAGAAAAAAAAATCTTAAAATTTTGGGATGTGTCAACTAGACACATGGTCATGTTGTGACCTGAGGACTTGTGTCTCCCTGCTTTCTACTGCTGTCCCTAGAAGGGACAACTCAACAACTTTCAGGGCAGAACTCTCAAGTGCTTTCTAATTTATTTTACATGTGTTATTTCGGTGTGTCTGTGTGTGCACCTGCACACATACATGCACACACACATGCCACCGCTCCAGTGGGAATCAGAGGACAACTTTGTAGGTGTTGGTTCTCTCCTTTCTCTCAGGTCATCAAGGCTGGCAGCATGCCCTTTACCACATGGGCCATCTCACTAGACCCATCCAGTACTTACAGCACAAGGTCAGCTCCAAGATGACTTGACTTCTTCACCATCCCGATATTGATTTAAAAATACAATTGGCAAGACCTTCAAAAGGCACCAGTTTAGAAAGGTCCTGCAGAACTGGGTGAGAACAAATACTTCCTCCTTTGTTGCTCCATTGCCCTGTTTGTCCTCAGAGGCTGCCATCACTCTCAGCTGCTTGGTATATCCCTTGCTGCTGACTTCCACATGGTAACCTTAGGAGGAAAAAAGATGCAGCTCCCAAGGCACTGTATTATCTAATAGAAATACTAATGGTACCCCTATCCATCTCCCAAATCAACAAGTCTTATCTATTCATCTAAAGAACTCTGTCTTAATGATCAGTATGATTCTACATTGGAATCACATGGATATTATGGCTCATAGAGGGGAGGGGATAGGGGATGAGAACATGAGGGAACGGGATGGTTGAGCTGGGGGAGGGACAGATTGGGAGAGCAATGAATGAGATATCTTGATAGAGGGAGACATGATGGGTTAGGGAGAAACCTGGTGCTAGGGAAATTCCCAGGAATCCACAAGGACAACCCCAGATTAGACTACTAGCAATAGTGGAGAGGGTGCCTGAACTGGCCTACCCTGGTAATCAATCAAATTGGTGAATACCCTAACTGTCATCATAGAGCCTCCATCCAGTAACTGATGGAAGCAGATACAGAGATGCACAACCATACACCAGGCCGAGCTCTGGGAGTGCAGTCAAAGAGAGGGAAGAGGGATTATATGAGCAAAGGGGGAATCAAGACCATGATGGGAAAATATACAGAGACAACTGAACCAAGCTCAAAGGAACTCAGGAACTTTAGACAGACAGCTGTGGAACCGGCATGGGACCAGACTAGGCCCTCTGCATACGGGAGATGGTTGTGTAGCTGGGTCTGTTTGAGGGCCCCCTGACAGCGCGATCAGGATCTATCCCTGGTGCATGAGCTGACTTTCTGGATCCCATTACCTATGGTCAGACACCTTGCTCACCCCTGATAAAGCAGGGAGGGGCTAGGTCCTGCCTCAACTGAATGTACCAGGCTCTTAGCTGTCTCTCACCATGGGAGAACTTTCCCTGTTGGAGGAGGGGAGGAGGGGTGGGGGAAGGAGAGGGGAAGTGAGAGGAGGGGTGAGAGGGGGATCTGTGTATGTAAAATGAATTTAAAAAAGATAAAAATGGTCTGCTCAAGAACTAACTTGCTAATTTATAATATTAGAATACTAGTTACCTTCAAATGAACATAGTGAAAATAAACTTACCAGATGTTTTCCCATGTAATATCATTTTAATTTTATAAAATAAATAATAGTCTAATTTTAATTTAAAAAAAACACCAAGAATTATGCAGAACAGTGACATCCACCAACAAGTGGTCCCACAACAACATGGAGGGAGGATATGTTTCTGCTCACAGTTACTCTGAAAAGTTACTGCCGTGAAATTTTATGAGCTGACTGAGTTTCAGCACTTCGTATGTGGAGGGAGACATGTCAAGGGAGACTGTGTTGATGCCATACTGCTAGCCAGACATCCCAAATCAAGAAGCATCATATCTTCACTCCAGTCCAGTGCTGAAGCTACCGCATGTCATGCCCACGTGATGCTGAAGTTAATGTTCTACAGAGATGACAACAATCCCTCGCTAGTCATCTTAGTCTTTTCTTTTGTCCACTAGGAAACCAACTGCAGATTCTCCTGTGTCACAGCCTTGACTGAAGAGAAATGTCCTGAGAAAGGATTCTGATGTGATGTCACCAGGGACTTTCTGGATGGATAGCAGAAGCTCCTCATGTCCTTTTTGGTCTTGAATAGGCAAGGAACACAGACACATGTTGTCTAAAAGAATCACCTAGTGGCCAACATAGCATAGGATCAACCTTGGCAAGGGCTTAACATACAAAGCCCCAAACTGTCATGGCTACACTTGTCTTGAAAAGGGTATTACAATCCGTGGCTTCATTCCTACTATATGTCCTAAGTTAGCCACAGAGTGTAGGACAGTGCCACTAAATCTGCATGAAGAGAACTCTGCTTCGTGTAAATACTTTTGTTTGTCTTTGGGTTTGGGTTTTCTTACATTGAGGCTTTGATTTTCTTTGTTTTGATTTGATATTTTCTTATTTTTTGGTTCTTTTGGTTTTTCCTTGATTTGATATTTTGCTAAGGCTATACACTGTATATACTGAATGCCCCTTTAAGCCCCCATTGAGTCAAATGACAGTATTTTCATAAATAAAAAGCAACTTTCAACTGTTCATTCCTAATCTAGCTTTTTTGCTCAGGTGTGGTGTCACACTCCTTTAACCCTAGGACTCAACAGGGAGAGGTGGGTCTCTGAAAATTCCAGGTGGTTTTGGGTACATTGTGAGTTTCCAGTCAGGTAGGGCTACAAAGAAGAATGGTGTCTTGGGTGTGGACTCCATCAAGTGGAGTCTTAACAATAAAAACCAGGGTTCAGATATTGAGCATGAAAGCTGAAAGATCAGAGAAGTAGAGCAGCAGCCACTAGAAACTTCTTACTCCTATGAATCCTCAGACCATATGCAGAGATCCTAACTCCATATGTCATGTGCTGGGATTAAAGGTGTGAACCTCCGATGTGGTGGGATCAAAGGCATGATCCTTCCAAGTGTTGGGATCAAAAGCCTGAGCCTCCCAAATGCTGGGATTAAAGGTGTGTGCCAACACCTCCTGGCCTCTATGGTTAACCAGTGGCTAGCTCCACTCTCTCATCTCCAAGCAAGCTTCATTTGTCAGAACACAAACAAAATATGTTACAACAGATACCCACTTCATGATTAAAAAATGACCTATACTCTACACCTGACATCAAATGTTTAGCTACTCAAAAAAAAAAAAAAACCCACAACTGCAGTCTAGATACACACATGTTCATGACATGATCATTCACATTATATTTTGAGAAAGACACCTATGTTTTCTAATTTATCTCAGAAAATGAGAACATTCAATACAGGATTATAAAGAAATAAATAAAACCTGTAGCTATTTGCCTCTGTTTTCCTTGAAATACAGCACCAGTGATGGCCACAATATAGAGACTGAAACATTCTAAGACATATTGAGACACGGTGTTTTAGGTGCTGTTGCCTCGACTATTCATTTCAAACTCATTTTTTTTTATTCATTTACCTGTATTTATTATGTGTATGGGTAGTTTGCCTGCTTTCTAGGCACCCCAAGCATGCAATTTCCACAGAGGCCAGAAGAGGGCAATGGATTCCACCTTAAACTGGAGTTAACAGAAGATTGTTAGCTACTCTGTGGGTCCTCTGGGAGAGCTACAAGTCCTCTGAAAGGATGTGTGATCTCTTCAGTCCCTGCACTTGACTTTTGTCCTTCCAGTCTTTCTAGTGTATTAGTGTGTTAGATGGACTGGTTCACACCCAACCAAAGAGAGATGTTTCTGAACAATTGTAGGGAAAAGTCCATGCAGGAGGCATGGAAGACTATCTTGGGATGCCAGGCATTCAAGCAGAGTGCTCCAGGACTCAGAATCATCCCTCAGCACCTCTTACTATCAGAGTTGGGGCAATTATGTCACCCCTCATCTAGATGACAATGCAGAAGAGGCCCATCAGATGAAATGAAGAATTGAGAAGATCCTCCTGGAGATGGAGATGGGGTAATAAAACCCTGTTGATGCAGCAGCTAAGCAGTGTTAAGAGGAAGCTTCATATAAGCCTGGGGGGGATGGTGCCTACAGCAAAACCCACATGCCTCTTACAGTATTGTCTGTGCAAGGAATGAAAGGGAGAGGGATGGTTGAAGCTACTTTTTTTTACCACAGCAGATGACACTGTGTTTTGAGGAAAGGTTTCTTCCAGATGAGGGCATTATATTTCAGAAGTTCCCCTGGAACGGATCTGACCTGAGACTCACAGTGAGTCAGAGATTTAATGTGTGAAGGAATTATCCTTGTAAGTTCCAGTCTGGTTCTTTCAAACTATCATTTTAAAGAGCTTTAAGCTTGAAAAGGCGGGGTGGATTTAAGTTCCTCCCTGACATTGGTCACCTTCTGATTCTGAACTGACTCTGATACAAAAATGCATACCTGTAGACACACTGGAACTAGCTGAGACTTCATTCATCCTACACTACCAATCACCAGCATGTGGCATGGGTCACACTGCCCATCTATCCATCATTGGGAAGAAGTCTATTTTAGGCCATGCCTTACTTCCATGTAAGTGCCCAGCAAAGCACTTGGCTCTTCTGATAAATGCTACCAGATAGATTAGCATGGATTTTCCCCCTTGCATTTGTGCAGGGAGATAACACTTTACTATCAGCCTTTCTCAGACTAAACTGTCAGGATTGCGCAATGTGGACTGGGCACTTCTTCTCTCTCATATAAACATTCCTAACTTTGAAAGCAATTCTGTCAGCTACTCACATTGACCAGTCTTAGGGTAGCCAAATAGAAATTCAAGCTCATCTTGATATCTTTCCTGTAGTATTTGTAGCAGATAAATGGAGTTATAGGTCAGGAATGTAACTCAGAGATAGACTACTTACCTATAATGTGCAATGTGCTAGGTTCAGTCTTAGTACTAGGGTTGAAGGGGATGGAAAATTAACCCTGTTACTGTTTGGGTGGGAGCTCCACCTCAACCCCTGGCACCCTGGCATCCCATTACCCAAAGAGTCTGGAATGTTTGGAAGGAGTTTGGTGGAAGATCCACCTCAACTTCCCTCCCCATCTCTTTCCCTAAACCCATCCCTTCAAAGCCTGCCAAACAGCTCCTCTTCAAACCCGCCTTTTCAAAGCCCACCAAACACAGCTCCTCCCCACAGAAGCTCAAGACCACTTCCACAGGGTATATAAGCAACATCCCAGAAAACAGACACGTGGTTCTTTTGGTCTCAAGTCCCCATCTCCTCTTTGAGGGGCCAGGGCATCGCCCAGGAGCACTTTACCCTTTAAACCTGGACTTTCCAATTCGGTCTGATTCAGTTTGCTGCTTCAGTGGAGAGGCCTTCAGAAGGCCTAAAACTTATCAGTTACATCCTGTGGAGTAGCACAGAGCAATCTGGAGGTTTCATAGAAGCTTCTTAAATACTCTGTCCTCAATTTCTTGCCCTCAGTTAACTGTGGCAAAACTTCATTTTGTGAATGAAAATTTCCAATGAAGGACAGATATACACAGAGAGAACATAAATATAGATACACAGCTTATTAAATTCTGTGGTTGTTGTAATGGACTGGAAGGTGACTAATCTGGTAAAGGTAATGCAGACAAGCTTGCAGACATGCATTTATTTCCATGGGAACCACCTTATTGATGGAGAGAGAGAAAAAAGTCACAATTGTTCTCTAGCTGCATATAGGTGGGGGTGTCAGGTCTCCACACTTTAAAGCTGGGACATCTGGTTTCCCATTCCTCACTTACACTGGAATCTCTCCATCTGGTGCCCTCCTATAAACATATTACTGTGTGTTCCATTTGCTTGATTTGGGACTTTTGTTATCTTACTTTGGCTGCAAGAACTCAAAGAAACATAGAAGGCCAATATCAAACCATCACCTGAAAAACATGTTAAGGGAATGTGGGCACCTGGAAATTGTAAATGTGCTAAGACTGTTGTTAGGCACAAACTGAACCGAAATGTCTCCTAGAGATGCCTGGCTAACCCTTATTTATTGTCTTCCTCTTATTCTCTCCAAGAGCGCAAACCTTCGGGTGAAAGTCCAGACAGGCTCTAAGGCTTGTTCATGCTTCACTGGAGCTAACAGCCTCCTACATGAGCACGACATGTTCTGGATGATTCAAAATTGGTCCAGGTAACCTGCACTGCCTTCTGCTCTCATCCACATTCCTCTTAGATGTGAGCAGTCTATACCCCAGCCAGAGACAAGGGATTCACAGAATAAGAACTCCTGAATATGGCAAATATTTGAGGACATAAATATGTTTATCCTAATTTAAATATTACACAAATTCCAGACAAGCTGGTATACTACTTACCCCAGCACTCAAGAGGTGGAGGCAGGAGCATGAAAAGTTCAAGACCAGCCTGGGTTGCATAGGAAGACCCTGTCACAAATAAAAATTGTACATGTATCAAACACTAAATAGTGCCCCCATTCAAATGTATAACAGGTTTTTCTGTATCCGTTAAAAATTTAAATGCCAAAGAATAAACCTTATAAAGTTCAAAACTTACACATGGCATCTGAAACAATTTTCTTGGTGTGGTAGGAAGCTTAGGTCTGAGGGTTAAGCTAGATCCCTCGCTACATCATCCAGCCACTTTAGCTCACCCAGTTCCACCTGGAATGCCTTGCCACATGCTGCACACACCGGGGACCCCCACCTGACATTCAGCTGGCCGTGATCTCACTTTTCTGCATCCATTCACACAGCTGCCTCCGCACAGCCTGCCTCTGGCTTGTGACCTTGGCTCCCGTTAGGCTGTAAACTTCTAGATGTTTCATTTTTAGTCTCTCTGGGGTCTCTAATGGGTATCTCAACAAATTTGGACTGGCTAAAATTCCATGCTAAGAGAGCTATCCCTCCTGGGGATATTTATCCCTCTTCTATTTATTCTGCAGCAGGGACCCCTGTTCTCAGGTGAACACAGACTTGAACCATCTTGGTGGGGAAGTGGTTGTGTACATTCACTTCCTAAGGGAGTTTTGTTGTTCTCAGTGAACAGCTACCTCTGTCATGCTGTGCAAGAAATCATCCCCAAATTATGTAACTTAAAGCAACAAGTGTTCATTTGGCTCACAAGTCGTTGGGTTGGCAATTTAGACTGGGCTTGGCTAGGCAGTTCCGGGCTGGCGGGCTCCTCCACAGGCCATGCAGTGTGAGGTTTAGCTCATCTGGCATGGCCTTGGCCAGCTCAACTGGAGCAGGGACACCCTGTGTTACCTACCCTCTGCGAGCCTTGTCTCTGTGGCCTGGTCCAGGCTGTCAAAGGCAAGGAGCAAGAGCTAGCTAGAGAGGAGAGGTGGAGAGATAGCTCCATGGTTTAAGAGCACTGACTACTCTTCCAGAGGACCCAGGTTCAAGTCCCAGCACCCACATGGCAGGTCACAACTGTCTGTAACTGCAGTTCCAGGGGATCCAACACCCTCACACAGACATACGTGCAGACAAAACACCAATGCACATAAAATTTAAAAAGAGAGAAAGAAAACAGGGCAGTAGGGTCACTGAGGCCTCTGGGGCTCTGCCACTGTGTGTATGGCTCTGAGATAGGAAATCCCAGTAGGAGCAGACTAGTTTCTAAGATTCTATTTCTGGTTCCTGCAGAGGGCGCCAAATGCAAGCCAGCGGGTCCTGTTGGATGTTCCTACTCATGCACATACACACCCACCCCTTTGTGCTGTAGTTTGCTTCCTTTCCCCCTTCTGTTCTAAAAGCAACTTGAGGGAGGAAAAGGATTATTTGGCTTATGGATTACAGTCCATCACCCAGGGAAGACAGGGCAGGAACTCACAGTAAGAGTTTGAAGCAGTAACCATGGAGGAATATTGCCTTCCTGGCTTGCTCACTCTGGCTGCCTCAGCTACCTTTCCTACACAGCCTAGGCCAGCTGCCCAGGGGTGGCAACACCTATAGTGGGCTGGGCCCTTGCATACCAGTTAGCAATCAGATGTGCCCGCAAGCCAGCCTGATAGAGGCAATTCCTTCACTGAGGGGCTTACTTTCCAGGTGTGTCACGGTGACATGCGAAGCTATGAGGTCTTCCTTACCCCAACAACATTCCAGATTCCACTTACCGTAACAAACCACCCAAAACTTAGTAGGTTAAAACAACAACCATTTTATATCATGGGATCTGTTGATTAAGGTTTGGGACCATACTTGGCTGTGCAGATCTGCTTCTGTGGCTTCATTCACATATCTGGCACCTGGGTGGGGATGGCTGGGAGGCAGGTCATCTGGGCCCATCAGGCACAGGGCCTGCATTGTCTTGCACAGCCATCTCGGGGGAGTTGGCGTTCTTCTGAAAACCTGGTACTCTCTGAGTATATTCTGAGAAACTGTGTGACCTATGGCCTAGCCTGAGGAAGTCCATAGGATTCTATTGGTCAAAGCAGCCCCTCCCCTGTTCAAGAGGAGGAAAGCAAGATTGCTGGGCTGTAATGGATGTATATTTAAAGCCCCGCCCCCAGCCCTGCTTCTCACTCACTTACACCTCAGCTGCACCATTGGAAACTGGAGATGTCAGAGCCTTGCCACAGAAAGTGTCACAAGTGACCTCTTTCACACCCACAGAAGCTAGGAGAAATGAGTGAGGACCACTACCTTCCTTCACGAAGACTGTGTTTCTTGGAGAGTTGTATGGGTCTGGGAAGAACTCAGGGTGGACCCTCAGAAGGGAGCCCCTCAGATAAAAGCAATGGGGGTTCACTTCCTCTGCAGCTCAGTGGAGCTGGGTAAGATAAGATCGGGATCCCTTATTCCACCACTCTTTGAAACGAGGCCTCACGGTGTTGATATGGGTGGCTTTGAACTTGCTATGTAGCCTAAGTTGGCCTGAATTCATGATCCTCCTGCTTCAGTCTCCAAGTATTGGGATCATAGATGTGTGCAACCACACCCAGCTTCACTCTTGTGTCATATGCTGAGTAACCTTTGCTCTTGGAACCTCTGGGCACATATGTAACTAATGCTGGAATAAGATCCAGTGGCCAATGGCCTTGACCCAGGAGCTGCTCTTTCTCCACATAGGTAGAAGAACCGAACTTCACTGATGGTTTAAACCAGCCTGCTCCACTACAGGAGATGGATGGGGCTAGATTCCTGGGAGCCGTCAGTGGGGCGTAGGCTGACCTGTCAATCATGTGAGCTTTGGAGGTTCTCTATTGATACACCCAGTGTGCTCTCTGTGTCCCTATTAGGTTGGTTGATATTTGTGTGTTGCAGTAAATACTCAGAAATATGTTCTAGTACTTTCCCTAAGTACTAGTTGCTAGGTTTTCTCCAGAGACCATGCTGTACTTACACACATGTCAACTTTACAGCTGGGTAGTGAGGGGTCCTGGGCTGGCCTCTGATGGACTGTGTCCCTGGGAGTCATTTGGGCAGAACAGGGCCCTCTCACTAATGAAATCCTCAAAGGTCAGTTCAGTACTGAAAGTGCGAAACTTCAGCCCAGGAGGCACCACGGCCATCTAATGGTCTGCTGTTCATCAGACACCACGAAGACAGCCACAAAATTCATCAGACACCAAGAGCCAGCTACAGAATTAACGGGAAGTGACATTGCCAGCCTGCTTTGTTACTACCGTCACCTGACACTTCTGTCACTGCCAGTCTTTGTGACTGAACTCACAGGCTGTTGTTCCTCAGCGCCCTGAAAGTCAATCAGTATGAAGGGAGCATCCCACTGTTGCCTGGGAAAACTGACCCTCACGGAAAAGCACAGAAAAGCAGTTTCAACCTCTAGCCTAAACACAGAATTGTACGCACCCCCCTCCCCCTCACTCCGTGTGTGTACGTGTGTGTGCGCGCGTGCGCATGCACCTGTCTGTCTCCCTCTCCCAGCTTGCCTCTCTGTTTTCCTTCTTTCTCTCTTTCTACGTGTATGTATGTGTGCATGCAGGTGCATGTGTGTGTAAGTTAAAGGGCACCATCTCTGGTGTTGAGTGTTGCTCCTCCTTTATTTATTTATTTATTTTTTTGAGACAGGGTCTCTCACTGGCCTAGAACTCACCAAGTAGGCTAGACAGGTTGCTAGCCATTGAGCCCAGGGTTCCACCTGTATCTGCCTGTTTGTCAATAATTTTTTATATAATTTATTTTTATTTTATGTTCATTGGTGTTTTGCCTGAGTGTGTGTCTGTGTGAGATGTCAGAAATCCTGGAACTGGAGTTACAGACAGGTGTGAACTGCCCTACGGGTGCTGGGAATTGAACCCAGGTCCTCTAGAGGAACAGTCAGTGCTCTTAACTGCTGAGCCATCTCTCCAGCCCATGGCGATGATATTACAAGTTCACACCCCTATGCCCAGCTTCTTTTCTTTTTTTAGTATCAGTTCTGGAGATCGTACTCAGGACTCAGGTCCTGGTGCTTGTCTGGCAAGCCCTCCCCAGACTGATTGATCTCCCCAGCTCCCAGCTAATTCCTGATAGGGTTCCAGGCACACCACTCCATACTCATCTCAACTCCAGAGTCTCCAAAGAATCAGGCCCTGCATCCACTTTGCTGTGGGGCCTGATGTCAATCCCTTTGGTGTAGCCTGCTGTGGGCTTGGAGCCTAGCTCATCACTATTCAATTTACAGATTACATGCATCTTCCCCCAAATCCTGTCGCTTCTTTCTCAGCTTCAAGAGGTGCCCCCTTGTTCTGGTGTTTTGTCTCCCTGCAAGTCAAGGAACCTACTTGGTGGTTTTTTCCCTAGTTGGTGGGACACACCAGAGAGGTGACCTGCAGTAGTATAAGAACCACCGTCTTTTTTTCCTATTTTGCAATAAGGGCTATGTTCAAAACAGGTAACCACAAATCAGCTCACATAACCAGCCTTAAAGGAGAAAGAAAAACACTACTGGCTCTCTAAATAGGTGGTTTACTAGGCCCAAACCAGTAAATAATTATCTAAATGTGGTAATCCAATCTCCTTCCCCTCCCCCACAAATTCCTCCCCATC
>CABHPQ010164287.1:21920-34187 GCA_902168405.1 Peromyscus aztecus
TGTGTGTGTGTGTGTGTGTGTGTGTGTGTGTGTGTGTGTGTGTGTGTGTATGCATGTATACGCGTGAGTGATGAGGGTGAGGATGTGCCATGGTGCACATGTGGAGGTCAGAAGACAACTTTGTGGAGTCAGTCCTCTCCTTCCACCTTTACACAGGTTCTGGGGATTGAACTCAGGTCACCGGACCAGCATGGCACATGCCTTTTCCCACTGTGTCATCTTGCTGACCTCCTTTTTCTTTCTCGTGGAACTGGGAACTGAATCTAAGCTTATTGAGCGATATCTTACGTCCCTGAGGTTACATATTAGTTCTGGTCTGATCGCCTTTGGATTTGTGGGAGGTGGGTACTGTGCTCTGGGCAGACAGATGGAGTCTGTGACGTGCCCTCAGGCCGCTCGCTGCCTTTCTGCTGTTCTGCCCAGGACGGTGCTGACGGCTGTGGCTGCTCTGACTGAGGCCTCTTGGGGACCGTGACTACTACATGTTCACCAGGGGAGCATGAACTCTACTGTACCTCAGTGTCTACAAAGTACCAGGAACACAAAAGTCCCTCAAGAATATCTGTGAGGGAAGGCAGGGAAGGGGGGTGCTGGGAGAGTGTAGGAGGCCTCCCTACCCAGGGAGATAGGTCTCGCATGTCAGGTAGCCAAAGTCAGAGCCGTCACAGTCTTCCACGCCCTGGTGCCGGTAACCGTCCCCACAGTAGGCCCGGTGACAGTCTAGGGAGACAAAAAGTATAGCACTGAGGACAGGAACAGGCTACACAGCAAGGACAGTGTGGCCCAGTGGAGTCCCTAGAGCATTCCACCCACTTGAGAACCAGTTTCCGGAAGGCTTCAGACTCACTCAGGACTGGACGAAGCGTCACGCTGACATACCAGGGTTCTGTATAGCACACCTGCCATTTACTTGACAGGGGGACAAGGGCCTTCATGTCATCTGCAAACCTGGGAAGGTGACACTGCCTCCCCTTCATAGAACTACTGTGGAATGTTGGTAAGGTAAGGCTTAGGGCACTGGAACACTAGACCCCAGTGTGAGAGCATGGTGAAGCCTTTGTCAGCACAGAGCTCTGGGGAGGCAATCTACCACTAGGCTCAGCCTGTGTTCCTGAGGGACCATATGACCTCCACAAAGACCTCTATCTTCATACCAGCAGTAAGACTCTATCCATCCATCCATCCTCCATCCATCCATCCATCCATCCATCCATCCATCCATCCATTCATCCACCTACACAGGGTCTTGTTATGCAGTCCACACTGGCCTTTTTATTTTTGGTGATCTTTCTGCCTCAGCTTCCCAAATGTGCTGCCATGCCCAGCCACCCTCATTTTTAGAGGAAATGGAGACCTCACTACTTGGTTTTGATTGTAACAGCTCCTTTCGAAGGGATCCAGGGAAGAGTCAGCGCCCCACAGATTGTCATCCAAAAGTTGCCAGGGGATTGGTGGAGCTGCATGATAGATAACAACCTCCCTTTGTTCTCAACCCTACTCTAGGTGGAACTTCAGCTCAGTGGCTGCCATCTGTCCCCTGAAGACAAGGACAGCAACGGTGCCCACACATTGCCAATTCTGACCTCAGCAAACCGGGTCATGGATGGATGCACTGACCCCAAACCACATCCAGACAACCTCCACACATGTCTGCTGGAGGGGTCTCTGAAGACATGAGCCTCTGTCATGTCAAGCCTCTCTTACAGCCAGGCTGGAAATGGCCCTCCACTGCCATCCTGGATGAGCTGGGTGGCAACCAGAGCCAGCAGCTGAATTCTGTTCTGACTCTGAAAACTGTACTTCTACCTCATCTCCTTCTCTGATCACCTTATGTAAAAAAACAAAACAAAACAATAAAAACTCAAAAATCAAATCATCAAAAACCCTCCAGAGCCAGGTCCCAGCACTATCACAAAAGATGGAGGCAGCTTGCCCTGAGTGTCCATCTAGAAAAGGAGCTCTGTCCAATCCAGTCTCAGCCTCTCCTTCTGCCTTTCTAGGGTAATAAGTGAGGACCATCACCTTCCCCTTCTGAACTTGCAAAGAAGTAGGGCTTGGAAGAAAGAGGGCCAGGGGAGAGGAAGGCCTCTCTGGGGGACATGATCCTGAACACCTCCCTGTTGACGTGCTTGGGTGAGGGAAAAAATAACATGCAGTCTGGAACTGGGAAGGAGCTCTCCAAAGCAGCCCCTGGTCCGCTGCCGCTCGCCTTTGCCTCAGACCTCCACAGCCGGTAGCTAGGGCTTCCCCACCCCCGCTGGCCAGGCCTCCCAGGCTGCACCCCACTCACCAGGGCAGTCATCCCCCACATCACGGTTACCGTCGTCACACTCCTCCCCAGGCTGCAGGACGCCGTCCCCACAGGTACCACGCTGGTTTGCAGTGTAACCCACAGGGTAGAAAGGGGTCAGCTGGCCAAAGAAACACACAGCCATTAACGAGGGTGGCATGCCCAGGCAGCACAAAGCAGGTGAGTCTCTGGCACTGGGAACAAATGTTCTGGGTCTCGGAGGCATCCCTTCGCTTCCTTCAGGGAGGGTGTGAGAGGCCATCTTTCCCAAAGGGAATCCTGGCTCAAGATGAGCTTCTGTTTGGGGATGGGGCTGAGAGGGGGCTGCTCAGAAGACAGGGAGGGAGGATGGGTAGCTCTCTCCTGCAGACACAGAAGAAGTACAGTCCAGCCCCAAACGTACAGCTTTCTTCCCTTCTAATAGGAGTGTCCCTTTCCTGGCTGAGGACAGGAGGGTCACAGCCCAATGGGCCTGCCCCGGAGTACCTGGATGGGGAGCCAGCCAAGGCTGTCTTTGAAGTACAATGATCGCTGGTCTCTGCGAAAGGCGATGGCATTCTGAGTGTTCAGCTTCTCAAGCTCCTCCTGGTTGTTGACCACAAAAATCTGCCAGAGAACACAGTGGTTCAGGGTCCAGAAAAGCTTCCCCACTGGACAGGGAGAGCCAGAGAAGACTGTTTGCTTCTCACAGGAAGGAGTGTCGGGAGGCCCACACCATGTCAATCCAGTTCAGAATACTTTGAAACAAAATTATCCACCTTGACTTCACATATTTAATTGTTTATTTTAATGTTACCAAGGCTTAAAAGATGATGCTACAGAGGTAAGTAATTTGACACCTGGAAATGTCTCTTCAATAAGGATCATATGCAATGGTGATCGTTACAAGCAGTACTGTGTGTTGGAACTCAGGGCGCTCTAGGCAAGCACTAACCATTGAGCTACATCCTTGGCCAAAGTACAACTCTTTCAGACAATATAATCTCAACCACATCGGAGTTAGCCTTGAAAGTAAACAGTGGGGAAATGTCCCTACCCTCTTGTTTTCTTTTGACTTTGCCCCACCTTACAATTTCCCACAGCGAGTGGGTGACAGTTGTAACAAGGGAAAGTGAATTTTCCTAAAGAACATCACGAAGGCCTTGATCGGGGAGAGAGCATCCTTGGCACCACCCCCCCACCACCATGCCCTGAAGAGCCTTACCGCAGGAACTCTCGGGGAACCCGGCCCATACATGGAGTCCGCGTGCAAAGGGTTGTTCACATTCACGGGGGGTCCACAAAGACATCTTCCTGGAGGCCCTGGGAATCCTCTTTCTCCTTTCAGTCCCATTACAAGTTGTCCTAGGAGGCAACAGACTGTAGTGTTACTAGAGCCAACAAGTCAGGAGACGTGAGCAACCTGTGCACGGAAGAGAAGCGAAAGCTTGAGGGAGGCAGAGGGAGAGGCTCCCAACCATGACGTCTAGGAATACAGGAAAACAGTCATCAAGCAATGGGCCTCCCCCTCCACCCTGCCTTCAGGACACACGGACATCTGGTCCTGTAGCAGCCCTAGTTACTGACAACCTGTGGGAAAGAGGAGGGTTTTGTTGCGACCTGCAGCCCTGAGTGTGACACCTAGAGTCTAATAGATCACCTGTTGACTATCTCTAGATTTCCTTGTTGAAGAATGCACTCTGTTTGTGACCATTACTTAAAGGGTCTTCTTGCAGATGGTCATGCAGTTGATGGAAAACTTTTACCGTATTTAAAAAATGGTTATTTTTATTTATTTGGAGGAGGAGGGAGGTTGTGCATCTCAAGGCAAAGGAATGGAGGTTGGAGGACAGCTTTGGAGAGTCCCCTCCTCCCACCATATGAGACCTGTAGCTGGAGCTCAGGCCATCAGGCATGGAACGAGTGCCTCTGCCCACTGAGCCACCTTGCCATCCCAGCTTCAACTGTCTTTTTTGGTTTTGTTTTTTAAGACAGAGTTTATCTGTGTAGCTCTGGTTGTCCTGGAACTCACTCTGTAGTCCAGGCTGGCCTTGAACTCAGAGATCCACCTGCCTCTGCTTCCTGAGTGCTGGGATTAAAGGTGTGTGCCACCACCCCCTGGCCCTTTCACTGTCTCTTAAGTTTCTTATATAAAGGATATTTACAGAGGAATTTTGGTGTGTGTGTGTGTGTGTGTGTGTGTGTGTGTGTGTGTGTGTGTGTTTCTCCTGGAAGAGAATAGAACATTTTCTGCTCAGGGCATTTCTCTCCCCCAGTACTGAGAAAAGTCAGTGTACATCCTGGAAGAGTATGATTAGGAAATGCACTCTGGCAACGTCTAGGTCTGTAGTTCTCATTTTGACTCTTACTCATCACTTATTTTTGATTTTTGAGATGAAGTCTTACTATATTGCCTAGCCTGGTTTTGAACTCCTAGATTCAAGCAATCCTCCAGACTCAGTCTCCAAAGTGACTGGAACTTCAGGTGTGTACAACTGTACTCAGTTTTGCCTTGACTTTTTTAATGGTGTTTTCCTGGACGCTACAGGCTGACCAGGAACTTGCTATATATCTCAAGCTGGCCTTAAAATGGTGACAATTCTCCTGTCTCTGTCTCCCAGGTGCCGGAATTACCCAGCTTAAGCCGTCATACCCAGATTCTTCAAATTGGCTTTTAAAGGCCTTGATGCCTGAGTCACACTCTAAGCAATTCCATATGAACCTCCAGACATCCGTAGGTTTGTTTCCTTTTTTAGTGCCGTGGATGGAACCAGGGCCTTTGCATAAGCCAGGTTAGTGCTCTGCCAGCGAGCCACACTCCCAGCCCTTAGGCATCCATAATTTTAAAAGTATCCAAGATGTTTCCACTGTCCATCAAGATGGAGAACCACTAGGGAAATGGGATGTGTACAGAATATACCCCCATCAAATCATCCTCCTCACCCTCCATCCCTCCTTCTCCAAGGGCCTCTTCGGTTCCTTCTGTTCTCAGTTCAAACATCACTTCCTCTGAGAAGCCCTCTCACATCCTCCCGCTCCGGCACGTTTGCTCTGGCACAGTCACTTACGTCTGTTCCTCACAGCGCTCCTTTCTGCTTACAAGCCTACACACTCAGATCATCCCATGAAGGTCTCTCTTCCCTCAGGCTAAGACTGACAGAGGCAGGCCACCACTCCACACATTCGGAACAGAGTATCTATTCAACGACTGGATGATTAATTAGAGAGCAAAGGTCTTGTGAAGGACTGGAAGTCACAGCTGTCTGACAGTACAAGGAAAGAGAGGACGGGGCAGGATGAAAAGATTGATGAGCACATGCCCCTCCTCCAGGGATAGACAACAGGGGCTGTTGGAAACCAGCCTGTCCTTGGCCTTAGGCAGTCAGCGGAGGCAGACAGGAGCTGGGAACATGTCTGTAGATGCTAGAACGGCAGCATATAACGTGAACCCAGGGTGGGCTCTCTGGCCAGGACCATAGGGAAGAGGCCACACACTAAAAAGTGGAATGACCCCACCACCTTCAGCCTTCCTGAGCCAACTCACAAGCTGGTCCAATACCAGATGTCAAGTTACAGCTCTAACAAGGAACAGGAATAGAACTCTGTGGGAAAAGCTCCACCTTAGGTTCTGATTTTTCAGAAAACTCTGAAGAGACAAAGACACCACCAGCTCCAGAACATCCTGGGTAAAAACCTGGGAACAGGGCTGGAGAGATGGCTCAGAGGTTAAGAGCACTGATTGCTCTTCCAGAGGTCCTGAGTTCAATTCCCAGAAACCACATGGTGGCTGACAACCGTCTATAATGAGTTCTGGTGCCCTCTTCTGCTGGGCAGGGGTACATGCAGACAGAACAACACTGTATACATAACAAATAAATAAACCTTTAAAAAAAAAAAAAAAAAAAAAAAAAACCTGGGAACATGAGGAGTCCCCACCAGGAAAAGTGGGGCTGTGACAAGGAGAAACACGAGAGTGGCATCGGAGCAACCTTCTGGAATGTTCTATGACCCCAGAACATAGTCTCGGAAAGACTCAGGACTTTTCAGATTTAGTTAATCTGGTGCGGCTGAGACCTGAGCTCATGCTTCACCTAACTGTCCCATTCAGATGGACAGATCCAAGAACACGGGTGCTCGGGGAGCAGTCATTCCCGGGTACCACGTGGATTGGTTTATACCCTGTCTGGACACAGGAAGGAATTATCCAAGTTTGTAATTGTATTATTGCAAATTACATCTCAAATTTTGCCTTTCTTCCTTCCTCGCCACCATCCTCTCTTTCCCTGTAACTTGAGTCATTAAAAAGTCCCTACCCTCTCCAACTCCTCCAGCACCAGCTGGCCCCGTGGTGCTGAGAACCAGACCCGAGGCAGCCTCCCAACAGGACGTGGCAGGGAGCCTGCCACCGCCACCACTGCAGTTCCCCCCTGCTTCCGCTTCCTCCCAGTTGGCAGAGGACATCCACCATCCTGCTGGCTTCCTGCCATGATGCTCTGAAGGGCACAACAACTTGAACTGCCTCACCCAGTGGTTCATGCTCTCTTGTCAGAGGACCTTGCTCTCCATTTTTGGTCAGGAGCCTCTTGAGGAAAGCAGGTCAGGAGGGGATAGTGTGAGAAGACAGAGGAAGACAGAATGGTAATCAAAAGGCTGTGTGGGGCTTTTAGGAGCCACAGGTGGAATCTGGACCATGGTAGCCACTCGTTAGCTCTGTAACCTTGAGGAAGCTCAGGGTTCTTAGACATAGAGGAAGGACTGGGATAGACCAGCAAACTTTACCTTGTGTTTTCTAGAGCCCAAGGATACCCCAAGGAGGAACTGAGGAAGGGGCAGGGAACACAGCTTCTTCTTGAGTGGCTTTGTGGCTCTTTGTTGGCCTGTTTTCTCCAGGCCAGCTTCAGAACTTCCCGTACTCCTAAATGGATCCCAGGCTATGCCACAGCACCTGCTAGGTTTGGGCTATTATCAGATTAAAACTGTGAGGAGTCACTCCAGGGGCCTGCTCTAACTCTTGTATTATTATCCAAGTTAGGCTCGGGGATGTCCCTTCTAAAGCCCTGCCTATACTCCCAGCCCCGCAGATCTCCACGGAGCAGGGAGACTGCCCCGCTTTGCCTCTTTGCTCTCTTCAGCCTCTTTCCGCTGAGTGGCTCCTCAGAAAGGAAGTAATTTGAAGAGAAGGTGGAGGGAAAGAAAGTCAGTCAGAGAGATGGCCTACGATCCTGCTAGACTGCAGGTGTAACCCAGGAAGGACAGAGGAAGTCTCTGTAGGGACCAGTCCTTGTGTTGTTCCAAGTACCAGATGCCATGGGGGATGTGATGCTGACTCAGTTCTCGGGGTGACTGGCATCTAGAAGGAACATGAAACACATCTGCAAAAAGCAAGAGTCAGCTGGGGATACAGCTCAGCAGTAGAGTGTTTACCTAGCATATATGAAGCCCTGTGCTCCACACCCAGTAACACACACACACACACACACACACACACACACACACACACACACACACCAATAGATAGATAGATAGATAGATAGATAGATAGATAGATAGATAGATAGATAGATAGGCACTAGTATGGAAGGAAAGGGAAAGGAGGAAAGAAAGAAGCAAACCGCCAATGGCAGAGCCGTAACAGAAGGACAGTGCACCTTGTTGGGAGAGGACAGGGTAGCAGAAGGGGAAATAGGGTACCCATCTATGAAAGATATAACTAGAAGGTTGGGGAAGGAAGGAAAACAAAACTGTGCTGGCTGCTAAGTCCTTGGGTTCCAATTTTCAAGACTGACAGCATGAAACTGGCTTTGTGAGAACCTGCTCACAGCCCCGAGACCCAGGAAGGAAGCCAAAGGCAGATGGGGCTAGCTTTACAAAGACACACAAGCACAATGGGACCATTAAAGTCTGCCGACCACCTTCGTATGCACCCACCTCACCACGTGTCCCCAGAATCCTCAGGTTTTTAGTCCCTAAACACTCCAAAACCAAGAAAGTTCTTTCCACAGGCAAAACCAGGCTTCCACCATGCTCAGTCCCTGATTGGTAGCTCATGGTGCTCCAAGAATTTCCAGTCGTAGAAATGCTGTAATGCCCAAGCATAGCCTGAGACCGTGATCCCCTCAGGCATCTATGGCCATTAACATAAATAAGAGGTGGGCAAGGAGTAGGTCAAAGCAGGAGGGTCCTTCCTCATTGTTTTCCTGCCATAATTTACCAGATCTTCAGCTAACCCTTAGTCGGTAGTTTAAAAGGTAGGAAAGAAAAAAAACCCAAAAGACTGGTTCTTCATGGCATCTTGACAGGATGGGTCCAACAGAATAAGCCTTCCATGATAACCTCACTATGTGTGGCAAACATGTTCCCATAAATACACCAGGAGAAAGGCATTGCAGAATTTTTAAATGTTCCCATTTTATTAAGAAAAAAAGGTATAATTAAAGTTGTGATTCCTTGGCTGGAGAGATGGTGTAACATGAATCTTAAAATGGTCTTTTAATGAAAAATCCGAGTCAGAAATTGGTGTAAATGCTGAAAGATCAGAGAAGCAGAGCAAGCCACCTCTTACCTCTAGGACTCCTCAGCCTGAAAAAACCTCTAGTTCCTGTCTCCTCACCCATTATATACCTTTCTCTGCCCAGCCATCACTTTCTGGGATTAAGGACGTGTGTGCTTCTCAAGCAAAGGCATTAGCTCTCAAGTGCTGGGATTAAAAGTGTGTGCCACCAGTGTCTGGCTCTGTGTCTCTCCTAGACAGAGTCAATCTCATGTAGTCCAGGGTGACTTTGAACTCACAGAGATCCATCTGGGTTCCTAGTGCTAGGATTAAAGGTGTGTACCACCACTGCCTGGCCTCTGTTTAATCTAGTGCTTGTTCTGTCCTCTGATCTTCAGGCAAAGTTTATAAGGTTACACAATATATCACTACAAGATGGCACAGAGGTTAAGAGCACTGGTTGGTCTTCCAGAGGTCCTGAGTTCGATTCCGAGCAACTGCATGATGGCTCACAACTATCTATAATGAGATCTGGTGCCCTCTTCTGGCATGCAGGCATACGTGCAGGCAGAACACTGTATACATAATAAATAAATAAATCTTTTTTTAAAAGTGTGTTAAAAATTTTTTAATTGTGATTCCTTTCATATAACTGAGGATAGATGTAGGAATGCTGTCTTTTTACAAGTGATGTGCACTTAAAGGCCTTATGTTGAGCTGATAAAGGAATAAAATAAAGGGCTCACCTAAACAAATTAAATAGTAAAACAAGGTAGAAACATACCTAGTCCATCTTCAATGATGGACTCTTAATTTCTTTTTAGAAGTTCCTTCGAATGTACACAACATATCCAATGCAAATAAACAATCTTTCATCACACTGTGTAAGACAGAAAAATCTGCAATGCCTTCTGGGTTTAAGATAATGTTTGGAACAATGAAACATATTTTTTCTAGAAAAAGATTTTAGTTGATGAAATAGGTACCTGTTTCACTGAAAGTATAAATGACATCACCAATGTAATTTAGCCCCTCTCTACTTCCTCCGTGTGTTCTCCAAAATGTTAAGACAAAGTTGAGTGAGCCAAATCATAGAGAAATCATGAAAATATATGAAAGAGCCTCTGGCAGTTTCTGACAAGAAATACAAAGCAGAGCTCTGCAGGCATCTCCTTGAGGCCTCTCTGGGGGTACCTAGTTAGGAGTACGACTTATAGGTTAAGTGAAGCTGCAGATGAGGCATCTGGGGTCTTACCTGCAGATGGGGCACCTGGGGGCCCTGGAGGACCTTGACGACCAGGTTGACCAGTAGGCCCAGGCTTGCCTGGTGGGCCCATGATTCCACTGTCTCCCTTCTGACCCTGACAGATAGAAAGAGAAAGCCTTTTGTTTTGATATGATGGCATGACAAAGTTCCTTCCCCACTTACCTCTAAATCAGAGACCACCTAGCTCAGACAAGTAAAAACTCATGGTGGGATATACCTGGTCTCCAGCACGCAGCCTGTGAGAGGGACAGAGCAAGTGATCTGTGCAAATTTGAAGACCTCATTAAGTTCTTACTCTGTTCTAGAAACATGGCACAGGACAACAGAAACAATCAACCTCATCCCCTGGCATGAGTTAGGAAATGGAGTCTCAGGGTATTTGTGCAATGTTCTAGTATTGAGGTAGCTGAGGTAGACCTATAATTTAAGCTTTCATCTACTTGTTAAGATTACTTTCATTCTATCAGAACTTTCCACCCACAGACTTCCCATTGCTCTCTTGGTAGAGACCCAGTTCCTTACTGAGCCCAAGAAGCGAGACATGGCCCAGCTCTACAGCCTTGAGTCAGAGTGTTTGTTTGTTTTGTTTTTTGTGGTTGTTGCTGTTGTTGTTGTTGTTGTTTGAGACAGGGTTTCTCTATGTAACAGCCCTAACTCTCCTGGAACTTTGTAGACCAGGCTGGCCTTGAACTCACAGAGATCCACTCACCTCTGCCTCCCAAGTGCTGGGATTAAAGATGGGCATCACCATGACAGCCAGAGTTTGTTTGTTTGTTTGTTTTTGCTTTTAGTCAAAAACACCATGATACTTCTCGCACTTCTCAAGAAAAGATTATCTTTGCACCCCAAACTCCTCTTTATGCCCCCTCTGCCTTCAGTTTCAGCTCCGATGTCCAAGAGCAAGGTCTTCCTTCATCTCCCAGGCTGTACTGGTGTTCCTCACCGCATTCTCTCAACACTTTCTTTTTCAAGCTGGGAGTTGAAGTGCATGCCTGTCATTACAACACTCAACAGGCTGAGGCAGAGGGATTGCTGTTAGTTTAAACACACACCCATGGCTCTTCCTATTTATTTCGGATCACTGATCATAGATTATTGTGTGGTCACTTTATCACTGTCTCCCCATGAGACATAAGTTCCATGTGGGCTAGAATCCGCCATGTGTATCTTCTCTCCCCAGACCAAATGAAGGAGAGGAAGTTGGCAGCACGTGGGGAGGGAGTTTTGACGATCTGTCAGTCAAGATAGTTTACCTTGACAGTGAGGCTGGATAAATCATGTCATTGCTTTATGTCTTGGTCTTCTCTTCTCTAAAGTAGGGCCAGGACATACAGAGCCACCCGGGTTCACTGTGAGGCTAACAAAGATGGCAGAAGTGAAAATGTGGTTTGTGAAGAGTGAAGGGTGATGGGGGAGACAAGCTGACTGTCCTAGTGGCTGGCCAGGCTTCATCTTCTCCCACGGAAAAACAAGTTCGATTTTCTGAGATCATTTTGGAGATTCTAGCTGGGACCATGACTGCTTATATACTCTTAACCAAAGGACAGTCCTTTATTATCAAAGAAAGTCATCTCTATCCAATCATACAGCTTTGGAAGAGACGCACAGAGCAGTGAGCTCCCTCTCAACAGCCAGACCATCTAGATCAACCATGATGGTCAACGGGATGACAGATGTCCAAGCCAAATGTCCCTTACACCTAAGAAGTCCTGATTGCTTAAAGAGAGTCACACCTGAAGATACTCCATTTCCAGTCATACACTGGCTCTGTGAGGTACTGTCCTACCAACATGCCCTAGGGGTCTTCTCCACAATACCAGAGGAGTTCCTAAACTTGTCCCAGGGATCAATGAGGTTAGTCTGTTTGCAATTCTGCCCTCACAGAGGAGGCTGTTAATCCTCAGGCCAGGCTGAAGCATTCCACATGATAACAAAGATGGGTCCCAGAATGGCAAAGGAAGTCACACCAGCTTAATATAGCCAGTAAAGCTTGTTTTCCTAACAGCCTGGCCAGCTGGCTCTGAGCACAGGAAGTGCATGGCTTGAAGGAGCTGGAAACACTCCTTGACTCTGACACCAAGAGTAGAGGAGTCTGGCTTAATTGGTCATTGCACAGAAGGGGCCCTATCGTTATGGCAGGTATCAATGAACCGAATTGTCCAGGGAAAGGACTCTGTATTCTGTATCTGCTGTGAACTCAGGGGGTTTCTCTTGAAGCCATTGTCTCCTTAACTGAAGTTC
>CABHPQ010164288.1:17097-39106 GCA_902168405.1 Peromyscus aztecus
CTGTGTGTCTGTATGCAAGTGCATTAGCTGTGTGTCTGTGTGTAGGTATGTTCACCTGTGTGTAAGCAAGAGGTCAATTTTATGTCTCTTGCTCTAGAATCGCCTCATTATTTTTTAAGACAAGGTCTCAGATCAGTTTTTGGTTGGACTGGTTGTCCAGTCAGCCCCTGGTATCAACCTGTCTCAATACCCCCTCTCTGAAGTGCTGGGGTGCTAGGTGCACACCTCTGTGATGGGCATTCACATGGGTGATGAAGACCTGAACTACGGGCCAAATGTTTTCAAAGAAAGCATTTTAGCTCCTGAACCATCTCCCCAGCCCCAGAGAATCACCTGACTGTGTCCTTGCTAACATTGGATATTAATACCAAAAAGCTTTTATTAATAGGCAAAGATATTCTTTCTTTGTATCTTAATTTATCTTTTTTTATTACTTAGGAGACTAGTTTCATGTGTTTGTCAGCTTTCTATTTCTTTTGTGATTTATCTGTAACTTAGCCCTATTGTTACTAGCATGATAGAGTTTCCTTATTAATGTATAAACGTTCTTCAAAATTAAGATATATAGCCTTTGTGATATATATTGCTGGATATTTAATGATTTGTTTTTGAAGCTTTAATTCTTGTTCTAGTGGGTTTAATATGTTGATGTTTGAAACATTCACAGCGATCTAATCCACTGACATTTCTACTGATCTTTAATATCCAATTGTCTAAAAAACTTTCCCTCTCTAGATACCAAATGAGCATGTGCCTCTGTTTTCTGGCAGATGGATTTTTTTCACTCATCTCTAATAGTAAAGTTGTATACAAATGCGTACAGTAAAATTGCAGAATTGAGGAGAGGTCCATCACTGTGAAAGAGCTAGTTAGTGGGTGCTGAAAAGCCACATAAGGGAATGGGGGGTCTCTGGATACCAAAAAGGTCATAAATTAGGACCCATAAATCATTTTATTGCTTTAGGTTAATTATATAATAGATGCTGTCAGCATTGATACCCATCATTGAATTCCATTTCTGGATATCTTTTGCCCCAAAGATAATACATATGACTAGATTTTCCCCAAGGTCTTCAATCTTCCTGAAAACAAATTGGAACAAGTAGGACCCATAAAACTTTGACCCTAGAATAAAAATCACCCCAAAGAACCCAATCCATCTTCTAAAACTCCACCCACTCCAACCCATCCTTCATCCCTCAGCAACATGATCTAGGTACATATTGAACTGTATGAACTTGCTGATATTTGTACATTTTTGACACACCTGCCACAAATAATAATTTCACTTGATTCAATCTATTCTTTGTTTGCTATGCTGAGGATCAAGCCCAAGACTCCATGCATAGTAGGTAAGTACTCCACCATTAACTTCTCAGTGGGTTCCTGCTGCATACCTTTAGACACTACATCTATGGTCTCTCAATGATCCTGTCTGTACTACTCCTCCTGGCTGAAATGCTGCCTTCGATTATTTCTTATTATTCTTTGATCATTTTCTGAATTATTATTATCCAGACAACTTGAAAGGTCCAGACAAAAATGAAGTAGGCTCATTATTATGAGGCTGCCTTTATTCTTGCCCTAAGTCCTTCATCCACAAAACACCATCTTGGTATTAGATATTAACTTTTTATGACAGTGCTTGCCCTGGTGAATCTTACAGCTCATGCACTCTTAGGAAAAAAACGAACTTCTTTGTAATTAGACCTATGAAAGGCCACTGTCCCCTCTGGAGTTCCTTTGTCATTGTTTGCATGCAAACCATTTATAATTTCTAATTATGTGTTCCTAAAGGATATGGAGGGGGTGGAAGGTTCTCTTGATGAAGAATCCCAAGCTGCCATCTCCTTTCTGGGGCCCATTGATACAATGGTAAAACATTGAAGCCATTTGGGGATGAGAATTGAGTGTACTAATCCTTTGAGAGTTCTCAGTAGTAAGGCTGGAGAAAAGAAGTATCTACAGGGAAAAGAGGAGAAAACCAGTGAGCCCTATTTCCTTCACCGAGATAGGACTTAGGGAAGTATATAAACACATACAGGATCCAGGAAGCAGAGAGGAGCTGGAATTGGCCATGAACCGTAGCAATATGTCAGGATTCAGGCTTTGAGCCTTAGACACGATGTGAGATGTGGCTCACATGCAGAGCCCAGTCAGGTTTTTAAAGGGGAATGGGGTGGTCAACAGAAGGGAAGACCAGGTACTCACAGAGGAGTTAGGGATGCTGGGGGATGAAGAGAGAAGCAAAATGTAAGATGAAAATAATACAAAAAAAAACAAGGATTCCATAGCCTGATGGCAAGCATGACTATAAAAAGGCACAGCCAACTACAAAGAATAAACCTTACTGAAAATAGGCAAATAGCATGGCAGAGATCCTGGAGTTTACCCAGCAATGGTACCTTTCTTCTACTTTCAAATGATTCCCCATCATGGCACAATTTTGTAATCTGTCTAATGAGCCTGTTACAAATTCCGTTGTCTACAAGATCATTAGATGACCGAGAACCTGCCTGCATCAAAGGGTGGGGGCCTAGGGGATAGCGGTTCTGCAGACCTTTATAATTGAATCAGTGCTTTCCCTTCAGCCTGTATCAGATTCAAAGACTCATCTGTTCTTTGCCAGGTGGATGGAAGTCTATATCCACAGAGGTTTAGGAAAGAGGCACTCTCCCCATGTCCAGGAATTCTACTGTTACCCTTGTAGGAGAGTTATGGGAATTAAAAGTGAGGAGATTAAAATAGGAACAAAGTGGTAGGTTCAGCGTCACCTAGCAAAAATTTTGGCTTAAGCTATGTGTGATGAAAATAGGAATTATATGGATGAGAGCCAGGGGGAAAGTTTCCTCCTTTAATTTGATTTTTCAAAATTTTACCAGGAAGAACTTGGCATTTGAAGTAGGATAGGATATTTGGGGACTATGATAATGCTTCACAGCCTACCCAGGAAAGCTAACATCTCAGTCTGGGAGTCCCAGTGAGGGAGTGTGGACACCTGTGTAGAATTCTCAGAAGGCAGTATCACATCACAGCTGTACTTACCTCCAATATTTCCATCCATCTGCTCATACCACTTCCTACCAAGTAAGTACATGTCAAAGCTTCCTGTCCAAATGCCCACAAAATACTGACTTTATTCGACAATTTTCCTTCTAGCAACTTCTTCGGCATATGGATGAATTAAAATGGACAAGTCATCACTCTAGCAGAGCTTAGGAACCCTTGAGACCTGTCTTAGTTAGGGTTTCTATTGCTGTGAGGACACATCATGACTATAGTAACTCTAATAAAAGAGAAAATTTAATTGGGTGGCTTACATTTTCTGAGGTTCAGTCTGTTATCAACATGGTGCGCCATGGTGGCATGCAGACAGACATGGTGCAGGGAAAGTAGCCAAGTGTCCTACATCTTTACTTACAAGCAACAGAAAGTAGTCTGTCTCACTGGCTGCGGCTTGAGCATATATGAGACCTCAAAGGTGCCTCAACAGCGACGTACTTCCACTAATAAAACCACACCTACTCCAACAAGGCCACACCTCCTAAGAGTGCTACTCTTTGGGAGCCATTTTCTTTCAAACCACCACAAGACCTCCCCTCTGTGGGGAGGAGACATAGATCTTGAGGGAACTTGTTCACCTCTATATCAGCTTCTGGAATACAGGGGCCTCCTGAGTTAGTACATATCCATTCAGTATTTTGTCTAGAGCAGGGGTTCTCAACCTGTGGGCATGACCCCTTTGGGGTGAACAACCCTTTCACAGGGGTCACATATCAGATATCCTACATATCAGATATTTACATTACAATTCATAACAGTAGCAAAATTACAGTAATGAAGTAACAACAAAAATCATTTTATGATTGGAGGTTACCACAACATGAGGAACTGTATTAAAGGGTCACAGCATTAGGAAGGTTGAGAACCACTGATCCAGGGGAATTTGTCATTGCCAAGAATAGAATCTAATCATGAACTATTGAGAATGCTTTACTGTGTGAATACACAAGTCCATCACACAATCCCTCTGCAAGGAACACTGCCTTATGCATAAACAAAAAGCCTACAAAAACCGTAGTGTGAGTGAGGTGATGAGGCTAGACCTCATCATATACAAATTTCTTAGCCCTTTGAGCAGTATCATAAGCTTTCTTCTTTGGAGGAGTTAGTTTGGGTTAGGATAAGAATGTTTTTAATCCTTCCAGATGTTAAAAGACATAATCAAATGCCATCAAAATTTATATTTCCTTCTCTTATTTTCTATGCTTTAACTTTGACCAACCAGGAAATGCCAATGTTCAAAATTCCCTCTGCTTTGTAAGAGTCAATTTAGTGAAAATTTAAAAAAGGGGGGCGCAAAAATCCCCAGCTTCTTATTTTGAAATGAAGGGCTCTCCTTGCATGAATGTATGCTGTCAAAAGTGAAATAGAGGCAGGTTTGTGACCAGTCTGACCAACTTTTGGTTGGAAGGAGAATCCCAGGGAAGGAGGAGGCTTTTCTGTTTTTCTCTCCTCAAACACTGAGTTACAAGTGCTTTCTAGGTGCCCACAGGGGCCTTGACCTCAATAATTCTAGTCTCTAGCTTGACAGAGGCACTACTTGGCTAGGAATCAATAGAGAAGGCTGACTAAATTAGGATGCAAAAATATTTAACTTGCATATATTACAGAGAAGAGTTTGTTCATATTCTGAAATGTGGAGTCGTGCCATTGATATTCATTTCTAAATAAATCTGATTCTCGTTATTGGGAAGAGCAGGTTATTTTGGTAACTCAAGCGGGATGACCTAATTAAAACTAGCTATAAAAATTCAGCACGCTGTGTGGTACTTTACCTGTCTAAAGTAAACACAGACAAGCACAATTTATTTTACTGGAGCATCCCTCATGCAAAATTACTAGTGAGTATATCACAACCAATTACAGACCACTGTATATGCAAATGATTACTCCTTCAATTATTTATAGAGATCCATCAGTGTACACAGTCCTTTATAGAGCATCAAACATGGATGACAAGGGCTCCGAATGAGGAGATCTGAATAACAGAGTATTCATGGTTAGGTGACAGACAGATGAAATGAATTTTTTTTTCTGCAGGCAGCTGAAGAAGGAAATGAAAAACTTCCAACTTAGCTTGTAAGGAAAGTGAACGGAACTCACTCACCTGATCAATGGAGCACCCTGAAAACCTGGAGGCAAAGCCCACAGTCCCTTCCTCCAGCCCCCCTCTCCCACTCCAGTACCATAATATCATGTCCTAGGCATGGCTTTAGTTTCAGTTCTAAACACAGACAAGTTTATGAAGCCCAGAATTTAAGAGGCCCCCAAACAAATGGAGATACAGTGTTAATAACATAGCTCTCAGTATATCAGTAGAGAATAAATATCCAGAATATCAAAAAACATTCAAAATTTATTAGAAAAATCACATTCTAATAATTTTCATAGGCAAATTACATGAAAAAAAATTACCTAACAAGAAACACAAATATTGAGTTGCACAGATAAAAGTTGATTGACATACATCTTCAAGAACCAAGGAAATGTCAACATATGTAAAGTGCACTTTGGCAAAGGGAAAAAAGTTTATGATTTGATAATATATTAGTAATGAGAAAGGGAGATTAAAAACTCAAACATCTGGTTGAAATATATGTGTGGCTGATTTGGAGAAAACTGGCTGCTTAAAATGATATATATATATTTTGAAGCAACTATCTAGCATCTCAGCCATTTCTCTTTTTGTTTACCATCCAAGAAATATTCTCAGGCCTCCTGTGGAAAACATGTCTAACAATGCTTTAAAATAGCCCTTAGATCTGTGGAAAGGGTTCTGGGTGATCGTTTAAGGGTGAATACAGTTTCATGTTTGCTGAGCCCCAGACAACTTTTCAATAGAGAGAAACGCTCACTGTACTGTGAACTGGCTAGTAATGCTGGGTCAGTGCAGTTTAGCCGTATGTTCATCAATTCTTAACAAAATTTGCATTATACTAACTCAAGACGTCAGTAATTAAGGAAACTCAGGAAAGGGAGAGCTAATAGGGAAACACTCTGCTAGCATAAGAACCTGTGAATTTGTAAGTCTAGAAAGTGGCTCTGAAAGAAAAACATATTAACTTTTTAAAATGCCGAAATGAAAAAAACCTTAATATTGAGATTTGAGGTGTGGTGGTCACATCAGAAAGTCGAGGTGGATAAAATGAGCTAGAAAAGAGACAGGTGTGTGTGCACACATGATGTATAAGCCGAATATTTCTTGTTCTCTGTTTTTCTTTCTACTCTTTTGAAGTGCCTTTTGTACAATGAAAGAGGATGCTTCCAGCCAGCAAGGTGGTTCAGGAGCTAAGGGGCTTGTTGCCAAGCCTGACAATCTGGGTTCTAAACCTAGAAGCTATATGGTAGAAGAAGAGAGCCTACTCCTGAAAGTTGTTCTCTGCTCTCCACATGTGCCCTGATGTGTACACACACACACACACACACACACACACACACACACTAGCACAAACACTCATGTGTAGCTAGAGTTTTTCTGCCTGGCCCACAATCAGGACAAATCTCTGTCACCTGCCAGTCCCACAGCTGCTCAGATCCAACCAAGTAAACACAGAGACTTATATTGCTTACAAACTGTATGGCCGTGGCAGGCTTCCTGCTAACTGTCCTTATATCTTAAATTAATCCATTTCTATAAATCTATACCTTGCCACGTGGCTCATGGCTTACCGGCATCTTCACATGCTGTTTGTCCTGGCGGTGACTGGCAGTGTCTCCTTCCACCTTCCTGCTCTCTTAATTCTCTTTGTTAGTCCCGCCTATACTTCCTGCCTAGCCACTGGCCAATCAGTGTTTTATTTATTGACCAATCAGAGCAAGTTGACATACAGACCATCCCACAGCACTTCCCCTTTCTTTCTTTCTTTCTTTTTTTTTTTTTTAAGAGGAAGGTTTTAAGTTTTATACATCTCCAAAGCCAGTTAGGTATATTTGGGAATTTGGGCATAGCTTCTCTTACTACTTCCTGCTGGGGGGGGCGCTGTATCTTATGGGGATACAAAGAAAGTTTTAGGATTATGGAGGAGTCTGTGAGGGTGTATCGTCTGAGCCAGTTGCCTTGAAACGGTTCTGGATGTTGGATCATCTGGGCCTTGGTGTCATTGGAGAACTTTCAGGGGGTCTTAGCTGGTCAAACCTGATGTATCTTAATCTGGAACAAATCCATAGCCTCTGGCTTTCTGTGGAAACAAAATCAGAGCTTCCTTTCCAAAGCAACATATCCTTACATCCAAATTTTGAAGTCAAGGTATCTTTAAAATATACATATTGGTTTAACTCAGCTTCCTTTACAATCAAATATCTCTCTGCAGTTAAGAATCCCAAAGACAACACAATCCAGATTCTCTGTGTGATATCCATCTTTACGTGGCTTATATTTTATACTACCTTTACTGTCTCTTTAAAGACTTCATTTTTCAAAACTATTTATTTCTTTATATAACTGTATATATTCCTTTTTATCTCTCTTTGACACCTACGTACATTTTACACACATTGTAAACATTTAAAGTCTTGTTCCATCTGAATCTGTCTTATTGTGAACCTGTTACTTTAAACTGCAGCATTCTAAGACTGAAATGGTGCTGTGGCTGCTGGCTCCGCCCACCTCAGCTTCCCAACATGGCGGTGATACATTTACCATCAGCTCTGGGAGCCTTCGTGGGTCTTTGTTTCTATCAAAGCAGCGTTTAGCCCAGAAACCTCTTTTTTGTTGTTGTTGTTTTTTTGTTTTGTACTAGTAAAGTCTAAATCGGCCATGCAGCTTAATGTGCAACTTGCAGATGCCTCATTCCGGCCATACTGCAGGTCAAACATGCACACCAGGAACCCGCCATACAGTAGCTCAAGCCCGCAGGCTGAGCTTCTTTTTATGCTTTCTCAGGTTTTAAGTGGAAATTCGTGCCCCACGTTCTGGCGCCATTTATAGATGTAACCAACCGTTTTATTAAATAAAAACCACAGAGCCAATGCAAGGAAGAAAGCCAAGAGGTCAGAGCTAAGAGCTAAAACCTTACCCTTCCTCCTGCGGTGGTCCTACCTCTCCAAACCAGAGCTACTTCCTGTGTTAAAGTCTTTATATAGAGTTTCTGTTCTGCCTTCTTATTGGTTGTAAACCCAACCACATGACCGCCTCATCCACGGCCTGTCTGTATAGACCTCCAGGTTTTCTATGATTGGTATTGAGATTAAAGGCATGTGTATCCAATACTGGCTGTATCCCTGAACACACAGAGACTTACCTAGCTCTGCCTACCAAGTGCTGTGATTACAAGCATACGCTACCACTGCCCTGCTTTCCTATGGCTTGCTATATATATATGTTCTAAAGAAAAGTAAGCATTCTGGACTCTTCAAGACCTTCCTTATGCTTCTTTCTTAATTCAATTCACTCTAAAGTCAGATACATTAATGTCAATATTATTTTAATAGACATCACATTTTTTGACAACCAATTTCATTATTACTTGTAATAAACCAAAATCTGTTGAATAAAACTATAGCTAAATTTAGTCTGGGGAGTTTGCCTTGACTTGATGTGGTGGCTTGAATCTGTCCTCACAGCACTTTTGAGACTGAGGCAAGAAGACGGCCCTGATTGCCAGGAGGGCAGGGCTACATCTTGAGTTTCAGGTCAGTCTGACTCCACATTGACAGCCTTTCCCCCACCAAAGCCAAAACTGAACTGAAAACAAAACCAAGACAAACATGCTCATAAAAAGACTTTTTCTTGTTCAATTGCCCTAAGGAAATTTTTGAACAAAATCAAGAACAAAATGAGCTCATCTGTTATAACACATAAACTTTCTATAATAAATTCCCATTGTCTTTCCTGACCCTGCGCACACACATTTGTAGCCAACTGGTCCACATTACCTAGGATCTGAGATGTTCTAATTACAACAAACTGCTTTGCTGCTTTTCTGCACTTTGTTCCCTTGTTTGTTATCATTTTGGCTCACATATAACTCCCTCCCTCCCACCCACCCCACCCCCGCCTCCTCACTTACAGTCTTAATTGCCTTTCACTCTCTAAGTCAGTGTGTCTGACATCTGCAGGGCCATACAGCAAAGCTTCCCAACAAACTGGGTGGCACTTCAGCAAGATGTCTAACAATTTTTCAGGGAATCGATGGACAATATATAGAGAACTCTAAGATTAAAGTTCAAAAACTAATGACACCTCTTCAATTTTGGGGATTCTGAGATACTGAAGTTCACTTACACTGGTCATCATCAGCTGATACCCGAGAACTTTGCCGTGGCACCAAAAGACTGTTGACAGATCCTGGCCCTTGCAAATTGACTTGGTGTGGCTAGATCATCCCCCAAACTAAAAAAACAGCATGCTGTCACTTTGGCAGTAAAGACCTTATGCTGGACTCTGCAGTCATCAACAGGGAGGAAGTAAGAGAGGCACAGAGACATTCAGATTGACAAGCGGGGAGACACTGTCAAACAAGGAACAGCATTTCCTCAGACTCAGGTCAGTTTAGTGAGAAACGCTTTTTGCCCCCAATCCCACATAAAACTGCAGACATATCCCCTCATTGCCACAGATTTGTATTTCAGTTTCTCTGGTAAAATTGACTTTAAAAGAAATAGAAAGCTGTGGTCGAGAGGACTTTCAAATGAGACAGGTTTCCTGCCATGATCTTAACTATGTCCAGATACACTCTGGTCTCCTAAGAGAATGGGAAGTAGTTGTAAGCAATAGGATGATGATGATGCCTTTGACAGGGGCTTAATATTCCCAGATGCTTAGACTTCAGTGGATACCAAAAAAAGGATTTTGTTAATTATTGATGAAAATATCTGTATTAAGCTGTGGAGCATGCATAGGACTGAACTAGGCCCTCTGCATATGGGGGATAATAGTGTGACTTGGTCTGTTTGGGGGTCCCTGGCAGTGGGATCAGAATCTATCCCTGGTTCATGAGCAGGCTTTTTGGAGCCCATTACCTATGGTGGGACACTTTGCTCAGTCTTGATGCAGGGAGGAGGGGCTTGGACTTGCCTCAACTGAATGTACCAGGCTCTGCTGATTTCCAATGGGAAGCCTTACCCTTTTGGAAAAGTGGAATGGGGGTGGGGGTGGGGTGAGGGGAGACGCAGGAGGGATGGGAGAGGAAACTGTGGTTGGTACGTAAAATGAAAAATAAATAAATAAATAAATAAATGAATGAATAAGTAAATAAATAAATAAATAAATAAATAAACAAATGGATGAATAAGTAAATAAATAAATAAATAAACAAAGAAACTTAAAAAAAGAGAAGATACTGTCTGTAACAATGGACACTGGGCTTTGAAAATTTTTAAATTTTATAAATTTAATTTATTAAATAAGTAAGGAAGGTTAGCTACTTCGCCAAAAAAATTGTTTATATTGAAATTTGTAACAATACATTAAGAGTATAGATGCATGGTTTGAGAACCTAAATATTATGCTTTCTGAAATAGTGTAGTCATGGAATAACACAATAGCCTGGGAAAAATTTTTTTCTATTTTTCATGGCTTCAAATCAAATGACACAGGAAATTAAATCAATAGAAATAAAATTATTGAGAGTAGTCATGAAGATAAGGAATCTTGAAAAATATAAGATGAACTTATAAAGAATTATAATATCATATTTGGAACTATTTCCATTGGTTAGATTTGTTTAGTTATATATACATAGCATATCTTCTCATTGAAAGTTCTATATAGGAACACATGAATCTTATTTTCTCCCCATCTCCTGTCTTGTCCCTTTGGTAATCAGTACTAACAAAGTGAAATGTACTTCCAAGTCCTGTTACTGTTTTCAGTATTACTATATCATCTTAGAATTTCTTGAATCATATGTTATTCAGCTACATAGCTTCAATGAATAAATAGTGGAGAAATAAACAGATAAGTTAATGAATGCTTACCACTTTGCAATGATAAAATGTGACAGGATTTTGCATCTTACTCATTTTTATGTACTGACAAATGGAAATGCTGTCGTACTGTAGTATAAAACACAGTGGGCCCACTTCTCATGAATGGTGACATCAACGTAGAAAGATGATTGGGCATCAATCCCAAACTGATTTCTTATGGTGGGAAAAGAATGAGAAAAGTAAACAAGGAAATGAACAAGGAAGCTGACGGAAAGGAGCTAATACAAGTAAACTAGTGAAAGAAAGGGGAAAATGGGAGAGGAGAGGAAGAGAAACAGAGGGCAAGAGCAGGGAGACCTTGTATGTCAGTGTTCAGTGAAGCCTTATTCACAGTGGCTGAGCTCCAGAACCAACCTGGGGGGTCTAACAGCAGAGACAAAGAGAAAGAAAATGCGGTGTCTATACCTTTGCATTGGTTTTTAGCCCTAAAGAACGAAGTTCCGTTGTCTACCAGGAAGTGGATACAACTGGAGATAAGTGTATTAAATAAGTAAAGTCATTCTCATAAAGGCACCTAACACTCACATCATTACACACACACACACACACACACACACACACACACACACACACACTCATATTGCATGAAAGTTAAAGCAAAACTGTCTAGAGGAACAAAAGAGAAGAGCGAGATGGCGCAGAGTGAAAATAGGGGTCCAGAGACAGAAGCACATGGAGAGCTATTCTGAAAGAGCATTGCATACGTCAAGGAAAACGTCTTTATGTGATCTAGTACTATGCACACTGGAAAAAAATTTAAAAAAAAAGAACAATTTTGAAAAGGAGACCTGAAGAGGAAGTCCCCTAATTAGAGAACACACCTAACAACAGGAAATTGGGAAGGGAACCCCAGACAGCACATCCTGAAGCCTCAGTGATCTCTCAAGAACAACTTTACTTCCTTTCCTGTTTGCTCTAATTGTACACAACTTACTTAATAGTTGTCCATGCCATTTCTTTCTTACCAGTTTTGTTATATGTATGTGGGTGATTTTTCTACATGTATCTATGTGTACCATGTGTGTGTCTGGTGCCTATGGAGGCCAGAAAAGGGCACCAGATACCCTGGAACTGCAGTTACAGATGGTTGTGAGCCACAGTGTGGGTGTTGGGAATCAAACCCATGTCCTCTGCAGGAGCAGCAATGGTCTTAAGAGTTGAAGCCTCACTCCAGTCCCTCTTACCAGTTTAAATGTCATTATTACCTAATCAGCATCTATTACATACACATAGGTATATAATAGATTGAATTAATCCTCTCTAAAATGCAGCTTAAAACGTAACATTGCTAACAAAGATGATTTTGATGGCTTTATTTCTTCCAATAAGTAAAAATATTGTCCGAGTCTTTTTACTGGTCCGGTTCATTCCATTGTTTTGCTGTTAGTCTAATAGTATACACATTTCCTAATCCAGCACAGAACCCCAATATGCCCCACACTACACTACATGTTAATGACATAATTTATTGAATACAGTGACTTGTGGCTAGCTATTATGAATTTATTCTCGTAAAATTTTACAGTATTTTTCAGTGTGTATTTTCTTCATTTATTCCTTCCAAAAGCATATGACACATCTACACTGTGCTAAGAAACAATGACAAGCAAGAAAATAAACATAATTTATTATACAGAGCCTAATGTCTAGTAAAAGAGATCTGTAATTATAAAAATAAAATAAACTGACTATACTAGCAGGGGAAAAAGATGATCTCTGACAGAGTTGAGTGCATTAAAACTGAAACAAACAAAATCCACTGCAATACTTTGGATGAATCCCTATTAACTACATAACCAATAGAATTGAACTAGAACAACTAGCCAGTTAATTCGTTCTTTGTCCCATGACAGAGACACTGAACAAGGCTTCCAGCTTTGATTCAACACCTTCCACTTCCTGTTCAGTATTTGTTCCATGCAGGAAGGTAGCAGCTTTTACATGGTGAAAGCTGAGGATTGGAAGCAGAGCCTTGTAGATGCTGTAAGTAAGCAAGTCCTTTGCCATAGAGATACCCTGTAACCACAATTGAATCTTTTGCATGATGTTAAGGGGACTGAGCTCAAGTTCTCATGCTTGCAAAGCAATCCCTTCACCACTGAGCCTTCTCTTTATCCCCCATCATCTAATGTTCTACATTAATTTCTACAATGTGCAAGTAGTAAAAACAGATAGAGGAGATAATTATCTAGGCAATATAGAAAAGTATAAAAATAAAGTACAGAAAACAGAATTATAAATATGAGTAAAAATAAGTTATGTAACAACAAGGCATGTCATAAAGAAAGGCAATAAATCCAAAATATGATTCTTGAAAAAAAATAACACTAGAAGTAGAGAAATCACATACACTGGGAGTTAAAATAAGAACCTCACTACAGATCCAGAAATAATAAAATTATTAAGTTATGATATTGCAGAGGTGTTAGTGTTAAAATTGTGAACTGACACAAGATGAAACAGAGCTCTGATAGAGTCCTGTGAATTCTAATAAAATTAAGCATGAAAGGGAAAGTGTTTGCTAATCTTGTACATCATTATAACATTCCTAGTACCTAGCATGGAATTCTATTGCTCTATATATGGCTACTCAGATTTTTAGAATAAGTTCATAGACAGTAATTGGGAATCAACATTTCTAAACCAAATTTTGGTAATAAATAATCAAAACCTGAAAAATATTTGAATGTTTTTCCTTTTTTGTTGCTTGTTGACAAAATGAGATCTTACTATGTACCCTAGACTGACTTCAACCTCATTACATAGTCCAAAGTGGCCTCAAATTCCAAACTTCCCTGCTTCTGTCTCTCTAGGTGCTGTGATTACAGATGTGTGCCACCATGCTTGGCTATTCACACTCATTCATAAAGTAGTCTACAGTAAATTATCTAAAATAAGCTTTTGTGAAGAATGTCTGTCCTTTCTGAAAGTTGTAAAATTTAGGCAAATAACATATAGCAAGAAAAGATGAGCTGCAGGGCAGATGCACTGGGGACTCAATGGCCTTGCGACTTGTGATACAGTGACATTAGAAAGCAGAAAGTCTTTTTAAACAAGTGAAGAAATTCACAAGAGACCAACAATACCACACTTTCAACTTTTACTCTTGGCTGAAATTAAATTGTCTAGACTTGAAGACAGACTATATTGCAATATTTACATCATATTATCAGCACAAAATATCTACCACTCCTTTGATTTGCTTAAATTTTTTTATTCAAATTAGTGTGTATTTGCAGAGCATGTTACACTACATACTTTCATGGAAAATAGATTTTAAATAAGACAAATGTTTCAAGTACAGAGAAATGATGAGGATGAAGGTTTACATAACTCTTGCCTCTTTAAACGGAATGTGTCCTGTTATCTGGCTTAAGAGCAATAAAACTCAGGTACAGAGCAAATACTGAGTATTGACATGACAGAGCGCGACATGCCATGACATGTCATGATATGATACAATATGATATGACAACGTAGGAAGAGGAAATGAAGTCTAATTGCTCATTTGGGATAGATTCTGTCTAAGATGAGACACGGGATAAAGCTGGTAAGTTAATTTTGCTAGGATAGCCCTAAATTAGAGTCAGCCAACCTGTCTCCATTTATACATATTTCTGCATAGGTTATTCATACTAGGAGTGTGAGTGTATCCCTTCATCCAGGGCCTAGAAGGCACAGCGCTCTATATATTAAGTTTTCTCTAATGCCTTATTGCAGCAGTTACAACATCAAAGAAAGGTGCGTTTTCTAGGAAACAATTGAAAAGTATTGACTTAGTAGAGCTGAACTCTCTTATTAATACAGGAGAGCACATTCACACACAATAAAGAAAAAGATTGAGCTAAAAATTGAAAGATATATTCAAAAATAGAGATGGTGCTAACATTAATATGAATACTGAGAGACACAACAAATGAAAAGTGATAGAGTTGTAAATTATCTTATTTCTATGATAAACACTTGTATTTCAATTGAAGCACCTATTGATTTATTCATCTTTTAGTTTATTAATTTCTTAATGTAGGATGTATATCATCTATACCTATGTAGTACATGTGTGTATGAACACATACAGACATAGACACACACACAAGATGTCATAGTTGGCACACACACACAAACAAGATGCAGTAGTTGGCATACAGATAAAATGTAACAAATTAAGGTTGAAAACATAAGTTTATGAATCAAATATAATGAAATACCAGGAAATAAAAATACACCATTCAGAAGAATTTAAAACAATGAGTGCATCCTTATCCTTCATATGCATACTACAAACTTGCAAATTGCAAGGTTTAGAAGTTCAAGTCTGAGAACAAACAGGACTTTCCCACCCATGAAGAGCTAAAAGCATATTCCACACATATTTTAACTAAGGTATTATTGAAATTTATAACAATCAGGCATTTTTATTATTGAAAATGAATAAGAAATAAAGTATTGCTGCTACAAGAGCAATTTGGATAAATTTTACTGAAAGAAAGGAAAAGTATTAAGAATTTAGTTATTTGTCAAATACCATCCAGCTTTTAAAAGATCTAAAGTGGATGAATTCAAACTTGGCGATGAGGTGAATGCCTGAATGAATTCCAAAAAAATTAGAGATATGATATGATATTCATTCAAATTTTAATCCCTGGCAGTATATAATTATAACATCAATTTCTCATTTGAAAGACACTGTATATCGTATGCTACTCAATAAAACTTTTACACTTGAAGAAAAACACAATCCAGATATGCCATGTTAAATTATTATATGATTGGGGGTCAATCTTTTTAAGTAAGGAACACAAGGACATAGTAACTGTATTTGGGACATTAAAAACAGAATACTTTGGAAGAGAACTATTAGCTCTTTGTAACAAAACACCTGAAATAATCATGTTAACAGAAGGAAAGATTCATCTTGACTCACTTTCAGAGATCTTAGTTTACTGTCCCTTGGTCATTGGTCCTGTAACTCTGGGACACTGGTGAGGCAATACATCATGCTACTGGAAACAAGTGGCAGAAGATGCTGCTGAGCTCATGGTGCCCAGAAACAAAGGCAGAGCAGTGAGTTGGAATCTCAAGCTCTCTTGCAGGGAGATGTCTGCAGTGTCCTAACTTCTTTTCAGGAAGCTCAACTTCCTAAACTCTCAGCAGGTTCCAAGAACACCAAGCTCCCCAATATCTGGAGAGCACGTGCTTGACACTGAACATTTGTGAAATATTAAAGTTTCAGAATGCAATAAAAACATATCTTTTAAGCTAGATATATACTCTCATCAGCTCATTAGTATGCTTTACAAAGTATTATGTATAAATGATTCTAATTTACATTTCAACTTGGAAAAAAAACATAAATTTTAAGATGCATTTCATAGAAATAACACAAAACTTAAATATTCATTATATCTCTCATTAAGCATCTCAATATCCTTTCACTGAGCCTAATCATCTTTTGCAAGTGAAGTTACAGAACAAGTGACAATATTAGATATGGGGCGTACAGTGCCAGCATTATGCTCTTTCTCATCAAGCCCAGACATGCCCTTAGCATCTCTCTCTCCACAGGACTTCTAGCAGCCAATTCCATTTGGTGAGAAGTAGCATACAGTATGTTTTTCTGGATATGTGCTATCAAGGACCGTTCAATCTAGTTGGAGATAGGACATGCCTCATAAATGTTTCTGTTTTGCTGAGACAGTTTTTGGTAATTTTGAAAAGTATCACTGCAGATTAGAGCAGGACAAAGGTAAATTCAGGTAACTGGTCTACCACAAGCTCTTATAGTGTGGCTTAGAATTTAAAGGGAGATGTAAAAATGAATATAGAGGATGAGTTCACCCTTTATTCATCTTTATGCAAAGTAATATTTCTTTTTAAAAATACTGATGACATTTCTTAAATCCCCAAGGAAACATCCAATTCTGATTTATTTTACTTTGACTGTTAAATAAATATACCTTCCTTTATCCATGCACTCAGGGAATTTTCAACTTTAGATGTGTTCCCCTTCAGCTTCTGTCTTTCCAGCTAGAATTTAAATTTTCTGGTCTACCGCCTTTTATCGCCTTGAGAACTTCATTTGTCATTCTCTATACAAGTGGCAGGAATACGGACACTTCCTTTAAAAGAGTAAGGGTTATAGTGACAACAACTTCCTACATGCAGACTCTCATGAGATTTTGAAATGCTGATACAGACAACCACAAGCCAGGACATTGTCCAGGATGTGACATTCCTCACTTGCCTTTGCACGTGTCATCCATCATTAATTAACCCACTTTTTATACAACAAAAATTTATTGGGTGCAAAATACCTACAGGATTCTGTTCAAACCATCATGGTCCAAATGTGCATTTTCCCTCAAAGACCAAAATGTCTAATGCAGATTATGGCTTTATAAAGAATATTTTTTAAGAGGACATTAGCAAAATTCAGTGGTATCTATGTGCACAGAATGTCATATCCAGGATAAATCAGGAAGACTTCCTGGAGGCCAAGGTATCCAACCCACAAACTAAGAACTAAAATAATGTCCAGATGGAAAGAGAACTTCTGATTCACTGTTTTTTTCAAAGACAACAATGTATTGTTTTACTTATTTAGACATCGGCTTGTATCAAAGCTATCAGTGTGACTTGGATTACAACATACCATTGATTCAGTTTTGGCTTCTAATCAATGAGCACCCACCCTTCCACACTCTAGTGGCAAATCCTCAGTATACTGATGGGTGCTTCTGCTTCAGCATGGCTCATATTGATGAGACAAGAAGACCCTGCTGGACAGACAACATGAAGCTCTTCCCAGTCTGGTCCTTCTTCAGTTCTTGTCTGTGGACTATAGCATAGCATCACTTGACAGATTTGCAGAATCAGCACCACCATGTGAGAAATGCATACTCTCAAGTCCTGCCTAGGGCCAACTGGATGAGAAACCACAGACCAAGTCCAACTGAGTGTGCTTGACAAGCACTCTATGGAATTTTTGCTGTGCTTAAAGTTTAAAAACATCTTTCCAGGTGGAAGCCAAGTCATACCAAAAAGTGAACACTAGTTCCTGATGGAAGTTTGACATGGCATTTGCCAGGAAAGGACAAGAACAGAGCATGGCCAGCTGATTATATATATATATATATATATATATATATAAACACATAGATTTTCATAAATCAGAGCATAATATCACAACAGGGCCTTCCTTTATGAGCTCAACAATTAGTCATTCAATTGTATTAATGAATATAATATCTGAGGGAATATAATTCTATGTTGGAGACTCACACCATTTCTGTAGCAACTTTATTAAGTGAATTAAGGGAATTTAAGATCCAACTTTAAAACCCTCTGGCCTTGCTTTTAGATCAAAAAGTTCAATGTATATCACTCTGTTATATGACATGTATTTTACACTAGAATTTTCCATGCTAAAGAAATATAAAAATCTATATTTTGCCATTGTATCATTTTAATATTCACCTTAATGACAATATAAAAATTCTACTTTCCTAGGGACACTCATAACATAAATACCCTGTAATAAGACACTTTAATTTTAGCAGCAAAGTAAAGTGCTCTGCCATCACTCTAGTGTGGTAGATAAGAGCTCCCACATTTGGTCTTTAGGGCAGCTTTTTCACTACATTAGCAAAAATAAATATTAACCTAAGAAATGCATGATGGAAAATCTTTAGCACCATATGAACAATTCATTCAACCAGTATATTGATCTTTACACTGCCTACAATTAAATGCATTGGAAGCAATTCTGAATAGTTTCCTTCAATTTTACACATTTTTAAATACCTTATATAAGACAAGCTTATTAAACATTTATACAAATATTGATAGTTTAGTTAGGAAATTAGTGGGGACCCCTATATAGAATTTCATGACTAGAGACTATATTTCAAGTTCATTACTTTCTGAAATGGGCAAAGATGTTTCTTATATTTTGATTCTGTACTAAAAATAGCATCAGTTCTCAAACTAGCTACTGTTACCAGCACTTATTTTTGGGGATGAAATAGTTGATGGGGAAATCTAACAGCCCTAGGAGAACCCATCTTTCACATAGTAAATGGGAAGAGAATTGGAGAGAACATGGGGAGAATATACTTCACTCTCCTCTGACGTTTTAGTACTTCTATCCATGCAGGAAGAAGTGTCAGGGCTAAAATTATGAAAACTGTGCTGACTTTTGGTGAAAGACTGGGTACAAGGAATGTTTACTGCTAGAAAACATGGAAGAAATACTGGGTAAGAGAGCAACACTTAAATTCTGATTATAAAACCATGTGGGTTACTTCCCAAAGTGAAACACATAGAGAACATTTCCAATGAGTAAATGCCAAACACATTGAGAGCTTAACGATGATATAAAATACTACAGCTAGCTAAAAGTTAATGTCATATATTCAAGGGACTAGCCACAATTTGCATGTGAAGTCTTTTAGAAATGACTGCATATAGAAACAGCTGTCTATGAAAGGTAAAACTATATGTGGTATGAATCCCACCCTTTAGACTATTTTAAAATATTCAAATTCTCCAGAGGAATTTTGGTGTTGATAGTTCTCAAGATGCTAGAATTTTCAGTGCTTACAGTACCAGAAACAATGGGAGAATTCACAAAGGAGAGATAATTACCAAACTCCTACCTTCAATGACCCAGATTTTGAAAAATTAAAACAGATACTTTAAGGCAATGTCATAACTATTCTGTATAAATTAAAAGTATATACTTTGAAATGAAGGGAAACATAATTTTGATTAGGGAACTAAATCTTATTTAGAGATGACAATAACAGAATTTTAAAATAAAGTACCTTGATATTTTAAAAAAGCAACAACTCTACATAGGCTTAATCATAGATTGGAAATTAAATAACAAAGATTCAATGATATTGAAAGTAGGGATATACAAATTATTCAAAGAACAAAATCTTTAAAAATGAAGACCTCATACCCTCCACCATCAAATAGGAAAACTCTGTTGCTAAAGAGACTACTTAGGTCATGAAACATGGAGATACTGAGCTGGTGTACAACTAGAAGTTTCACCCTATCCAACTACATCTGTGCTGTGACAGTCAGTGCATACTACCTGAGGAGAAAAGGAATCATCAAAATAACCTAGCTACTAAGTCTGCAACCCATAACAGTGACCTGCAGGGAAGACATACTGGGACAACAGTGGCACATATGTCATGGGAGTAACCAACCCCTCTTTTCTTTTAAATTGGATGTAAGGCTCACTCCATGACATGGAACTCATACCTGACATTGTCAAAGGGGCTACAAACCTGAGACTGTATATGTCATGGACCCTTTGCAAGAATCTAGTATTATTCTGCTAATTGATCATAGAAATAAAATGACTCCTAATGACATAGTGCTATAACCATAGATCAGTTTCAATTCTCATCAGGGGAGCTTCTTCTTGAAGTAGATAAGTAACAGAGAGTTCCAACTGGACAATGCACAAAAAGTGAGAGACTTTGGAATACTCAGAACCCTCCCCTCAGGCTGACATTAAAACTCACTAATATGGTGATAGCATATACAAGAGCTACACAAGTTCAAACTAAACAAAAGTCCCAGAACAGAGAAGGCAAAGTAGGCATAAAGTCCCATCCCCCTAACCAAGAACTTATTGTTAATTGATACCTATTGATAAAGAGAAAATTAGTTTGCTCCAACAGAGTGACAATGAGTATAACAACCAGACTGCAGGGCAGGCACCATGCCCAGGAGCTGATGGCCAACATAAAGCACTTCCCGTGTTTTGTTTGTTTGTTTGTTTGTTTTTGTGAGTTCTTTGTTTTATTGTGGTTTGGTAGGTTTTTTTTGTTATATTGGTTTAATTTTTAATGTTTTTTAGCAGATAAATTGTTTGGGTTTTTGTTCATATGTTCAGTGTTCAGTTTGACAAGAAGGGGGCAGAGAGAGGGAGAGAAAGAGAGAGAGAGAGAGAGAGAGAGAGAGAGAGAGAGAGAGAGAGAACATGAAATTATATAGATAGAGTAGGGAGGAGTACCTAGAAGTTGGATGAGGGGAAATGTGAATAAAATATATTGTATGGAAAAGTTTTTTTGAAAAACCACATAGGCCTTGGGGTGTGTTGAATATTATACAAAGGTCTAATTTGAATAATTTTAGAAAATGGAGGTGCAAAACTAAAGTATTTGGTAACACAAGGGCCAAAGAACATTCCATATTAGGTTTGCGGCATAAAATTAAAGTAAAGCAGCATAAAGAATTCTAAACTGAAAACATTCAAAGAAAATCAAGTCTGTGGACAACATACGGCATTTCTGGCAATCAAAGACAAGGAAGACATGTAAAAACAGTACCTGAAAAATGACAATTTCCATGGTGGGAAATAATAGATATGAACTTCTCACAACAAATAGTGGAGACCCAAAGCCACAGGATATCCTTAATTTACCCTCCTCCTCCCCCTCAAAACAAAAAACATCAGTGCAGAATTCTGTGTCCAGAGAAAGTTTCCTTCCAGAATAGAAGGGAGAGGAGAAGGAAGATGGACTATAAAGAGTATGAAGACAGAAGTAAAATATAGGTGAAATGAGTCATCATCACTATTAAATAATAAATCTTTCCATCAACATCTTTTAGAAAATAAATATGACTTGAGTTTGTGTACCAGCTTTGCCTGTAAGCTTCCCAGAACCTTACCTGACAGTGTTACCTTCATACTCAAAGTCTGAGCTTTGGTCACACTGTTCCTGCACCAGCCTCGCCTGTTGAGTTTCCCCAGAATCTTGTCTGCCTATGTCATCCCCACACTCCCAAGCTCTGGTCACTCAGCATGGCACCTTCTCAGTCTGAATCAGGTGAAAATCCCTCCTCTGACACACAATCAAGAAGAGAAATCTACATGCCCAGATCGCCATCATTGCAGTGAACAGGCAGCCTACAGAAGGAAAAAAAAATTAACAAACTTCACCTAAAAGAGGGTGAATATTAAGAATATACATACAACTCAAAGACAAAACAA